>PVIC010016519.1:0-33830 GCA_004025085.1 Thryonomys swinderianus | reverse complement strand
TGCTGCTCAAAATAAATGGAATCTTGGAATAAATATCTTATGGAAACCAAGCAAGTACTCACTGTTCAAAAAATTCTCATAATGAAATATTTCATTCAAAGAAATGAGATCACATCATAACATTCCCGCCATTGTTCTGAATATCCATGCAAATAGAAGGTGTTGCGTACCTAGGACAGGTGCAAGACTTTCACATTGTTTGTATTTTTAAAATGAGACATATATGAATATTTCTGCCTTTCTGCTCCACATTATGGATCATGAATCAGGCAACTAACACTCAGCTATTTTGAAACTTCCTCAAACTGGTCTAATGTGGAGAGGGCGTGTAGGTTTACGTCTCAGAAATCCCAGATCCCAGTTGGGTCAGCACTCTTCTGTAGATAGTCACACACCAGGTAACCACCTTTCCATCACAGACAGAGCACATGTAGCAGGGTGTCCCCGTAAAGTTATTTCAACGAGTATGCCCCATGCACTGTACAAGGGTGGCACTACAGAAGGTTGCCTTTCAAGTAATTTATCCCACATAACTAATTCAAACTGGAGTTATTTTCTGTTTCTTAGGAAATGTGATATTTCACATCAGACTAATAGAAACAAGAGGGCTGAGCAAGGGAGAGGGTGGCAGAAATCCTGCTTGTGAGCTGCTTTTGCCACAACCTCTCCCTGCTATCTCTCCCAAACCCTAGTTTAGGCTAAGGGGATCCGGAGAGGTCAGGGCAAGATGGGGCATGAATATTCACAAACAGGGTGAAAAGGAAACCAGTGATGAGAGGTGTTATCCCCAAGGCCAGCTCCCCTGGGTGCTTTTCCCTCCTCATTTCCAAGGTTGAATGACATCCAGTTGAAGGATAATTTGACAGATTAAAAAAAATATATGATTTGGCGTTGGCACAGCCCAGACACCCTTCCTTCCCTCTGGACCACAGCCCCTGTCTTCATGACCTCCGCCCGTGCCAGGGGCTGGCTGAGGACCGCCCCTTTTCCAGCTTCCTCGGCTGACCACACCCCTCACTTTAAGGAGGCAGCGCTATTAGAAACAGTGTGGTCTTCGCATCCCCTTCAGCAGCGAGAGGAGCATTCCCGCAGGTAGTTGAAAAGAGACCACAGACCTGGAAGAGCTTCCTGGGTCTTTGCTCTTCATTCACCCTGTCTCTCCGGCAAAGTGTGAGTTTCTGCTTCAAACTTATTATCCCATTTTCCTCTTCCTGTTCTTTTTTCTTCCCTTCTGCGGATTTAAAGGATAGACTAGGGGAAACTTTCAGGATACAAACACGTTTCTCTTTCTTCTTTCTACATTCATCCATTCACCTGCCTAACTAACACTGTTTTTCAAACATGCTGCGTAACTTTGTTAGGAGAGTCGGACGTGGGGAATGTCTCACTCCTTTTCACGAGCAAAGTCACGCGCATTTTAACCCTTCAGGACGCCTGGACACACTGAATATTCCTCGCAGACTGGAACACTTCCAAAGCAATAAAACTGTACTTAACACAAGGTAGACATTTCTTTCTGTTTTTCTCTTTCAGTACTGGCAAGTGTGTTCTTCTCCTTTTTTTTTCTTTCTTTCTAGAATCTTAATGAACTGCTTTTATAGGGTGGAACTTTGCCACAGGTTTGAATCTCTCAAGGCAAGCCATCCTGTGGGGTGCTTTTCACTGCCAGGCATTTCTGCAAGGGGTTGCCAAGCCTGTGTATGGGGATTGCACTTCGGGGTGTGCAGGTGGGCTGGGGGGGCCTTCTCACAGGCACGGATTGCGGGTGTCTTTCCTGCCCAGGAGACAAGTGAATGGCCATCTCTCTCCACTTCCTGGCCGTGTCAGGCAGTTCTTCTCCGTGCACGGTTTCTCATCTGCTATTAGAGAGGCTTCTACTGCTGCCTTTCCTAGTTGCGTTCTCTGTGGGTGAGCTGTGCAGTAGACCCTCGTTTACTGAGATCAGCGCGTTGGATTGCAGGCTTCTCTTACTCTAGCTCTGGCTCTCCAGTCTCAAGGTCAGTTGTCTTCCTGCCTCTTACCACTGCCATGCAACTGAAAAAAAAAAACATCTTTGTTAAACAGCAGGAAATACAGATCCTAAAATGCTAACTCTGGCGGCTCTGCTGGATTTGTAAAAATGACTGACACGTCACTGGTCCATGAGCGGAGTTCTGGAGTGCCGCACCTCCTTTGCTTTTTTTAATTGGAGAAGCCCTTTCTGCTTCTGCGGGGAGGATTAGCTAGGGAGGGCTGCTGGGGGCTCATCCTGTTAGATTCTTACTTACCTGCTGTTTCTGAGTGGAGCTAATGAGTTAATGCCTACAAAGTGCTTTGAAGATGAGAAGGGCTTTTCATGTGTTTGGCTATTGTTGTTATTAATATTAATATTTGAAGAAGCATGCTGCTTCTAATTGTAAATCAACAACTTCCCTCCTGGCCAACTCGGTAGTGAAATAACAAACAGTGCGGGCAGCAGCGTTGGTCGGCGAGGCCTCTTCCGTCCTGGTTCCTGCTGCTGAGGGTGAGGAAGCAGAGTCCGACTAGGGAGGAGGCATCTTTGCCTCGAAAGCTCCTTACACCCAGGTGCCAGTTGCAAGAGGTACGGGGAGGTCCAAGCACAGGCTGGGGACGTGGGGGCCAGAGGCATAATCCATAGACTGGCAGCCTGTGGCCCTGGAGGTCTGAGAACTGTGCTTGTCCCAGACGCTGATGGAGTTCGAAGGTGAGTAGAGTCAGCACCGAGCCAGTGAGGAGCATGGCTGTGCCCTTGCACTGTACGAGAAATGAGCTGTACTGCTGAGGGGAGCTGGCCGAGCACTGTTTTCTTAGTCTCTAAAATGTGAATGATCATTTGGGCCTCACCTGTTTCCTAAAGGTGACAAACCGGCAGTAAAAAGCTTAGAGCTTTGAGAAATAAAATTGCCCATAGGTTCAGAACAGTCTGCGGTAAGCCATGAGAAACTGGGTAGGGGTGCATGCCTTAGGGAGAGGTGTGCATCTCTCCCTAGAGGAGAGAGAGAGGCTGGAAGGCAGATAGAGGCTGTGGGAGCAAGTAACTGGCATTGACCCGTCTCCCTCTGCACCGGTGGTTCTTGTTTTTTGTTTTTTTTTTTTTTTAAATTGGTGAATAAGTTGTTCCCCACAACAACTGTCATTTTCTATTCACTCACTCAGACATCCCAACTATTCACTTCAAATAAAACAGAAGGGAAGACTGCATCCCAGAAATGGGGTGAACTTTCTACCTACCCACTTTTCCATCTTCCCTTCCTTTCTCCATTTCTTTTCTCCTATCTCTCTTCCCTCCTTTCCTCCTTTCTTTCTTCCATTCATTCACTTTCTTCTTTATGAAAATTATAAAACAGAGTATTTGAC
Organism: Thryonomys swinderianus; assembly: GCA_004025085.1. Taxonomy (NCBI): domain Eukaryota; kingdom Metazoa; phylum Chordata; class Mammalia; order Rodentia; family Thryonomyidae; genus Thryonomys; species Thryonomys swinderianus. The sequence goes on along the minus strand of PVIC010016519.1, from coordinate 30,473 downwards.
TGATATTACTGAGATATGCAGTAATATTCAGCTGCATTTGAGGCACACCTTTTGAGTTTCTTCAGTCACAGGGGGCTTAGTTACAAAAACATAATTCCTTTTTGCCTCCTTATCTCCTTTTCTCTGCTCTGGAGCAATAACAGTGAGCCCCAAAGAGGCAGTGTTAGGGAACCCAGTCTTGTAACCTTGCTGATCTGCGGGGTATCATCTTTAGTTTCCTCCACCTAATCGAGGGAGGACAGTAATCTCTAAAGTTTATTGAGCACTTAGCATGTTCCAGTGTCTTTGCAAAGTGCTTTGCGAACAATACTTTACATGATCACAACATTGAATTAGTGTTGGATCCTGACCTGAACCAAGGGATAGTGAGTCCAGAGCTGCTGGAATCTAAGTAACTCTGAGACACTTACACAAAGTTAGGTGGGAGTTTTCTGCTTAATCTGGGACAATATTGTGCATTAAGCTTGTTTTCCCAAAGGAGAATCTGTTGGTCAATTCTTATTGCTAAGAAGATACAGTATAGCAAAAAGCCACAAGGTATAGTGGCGTGAGCCTTTTCATGATACACTGGACCCTTGATTTAGGAACTCCATTGGTTCCTCAAGGCTGGTTGTAACTCAAATTGCTTGTAAGTCAATGTAGGCTGAGATCTGAGTGTTTACCCGGGTACACGCTATAGATAGCCAGAGGCAGATGAATCTTCCATTAACTTAACTGACCCAAGTTGTTCATGTGTCAGGTCCTTTGTAACTCAAGGACCCACGGCATCACTTCTGTTTTACTGTCCATTCAGCCTTGTTTGCATGTTGTGAACTGCTCTGCATATCTTTTTGCCACTAGAGCCCCCTAAGTATTCTTAGGCTGTATCACACCACTTAACAATTATATTATCTTAATCTTTTTTTCAATGAAGTGCTGCCTTCTAAAATAAAGAATGTAAGCTTGAACAGCAGTTGGTTAAACATGTTGCTTCTTCTGTATCCATCACAGCAGTTCTTCAGAGCACCGTGTTCTTCAAAGCAGAGAGCGGGTTTAATAGTCTAGTGGCCAAACCCAGGTGTTGCCTCCATAACGGAAGGAACAGTCTGGACAGTACTTACCAGGTGGATAGTAGAGCAGTGAACTTGCAGTGCAAGTTTCAGCAAAACAGTCTCAAAACAGGGAGAAATAAAATAAAACAGCAAGAAACACAGAAAAGATTTTAGTCTTCTCGAAAATTGGTTCCAAAACACTGTATGAAAAGTTTCCAGAAGGTCTAGGTCATTTAAAACTACATAAAATATACTGCACATCAGTCTCCTTAATCATTTTTTGTTGCCTCTGGTGACCTGGGATGCAAATGATTCCTGTGCATGGGCAGAGCCTCCAATACCATTCTTGATATAAGGCCTAAAGCACTAAAGCCCAGCTTCTTGGGAAAGATGGAAGCCTTGTCAACTGGGGCTTGAGCAGCCCAGATGGGTCCTGAGCTGTACAATTTTCTCTGGCCAGATTTGCATCACACCTATAGCTCTCAAACTTCTGCTCGGTCTTGGCACAGGTCTCTCTCCCTCTTTCGAGACAAGGTCTCACTTTGTAGTTCAGGCAGCCCTGAGCTCATTATGTAGCCGAGGCAAGCTGCAAACTTACACCAATACTGCTCTGCCTCCTGAGTGGCACAGGTATCTTCTTGTTTATTTCCTCAAGGGCCTTCTAAACTTCCACCTTATCCCAAGTACTCATCAATATAATCAGGTCCGACCCTGTCTCACTCCAGCCCATCAGTCATTTGCCTGCAGCATTGGTGTCAGGTATCCCACAGGGCTCCAGCCTTTGATGGCTGTGTAATGTGAGCCCCAGGCGATTCATATACACATCATAGTTTGGGAGACACTACTATTTTATTTTATTTTATTTTTTTGAAATAGGGTCTCACTTTGTAGTTCAGGCTGGCCCTGAACTCACTATATAGCCCAGGCAAACCTCGAACTGACAGCAATCCTCCTGCCTCTGCCTTCTGCCTCCTGAATGCTGGGATAAGAGGTGTGATTCACCATGCCCCAAACGGTGGTATGTGGTTACTGGAAATCGAACTTGGGACCTTGCGCTTGCAAGGCAGGTGCCAAAACCATTGAGCTAAATCCCCAGTCCTGGGTGACACTGCTTTAAAGAAAAATGGAGATTAAAAAAGAAAAATGGGAAAATACAACCCTGCAGAAACCTTTGCGACATTTTCCCTTTATGGATTTCATTGCTTTCCTTATACAGCACTGATAGGTAGTTGCTAGAACATTAACTCCATAAAAGACCTGACATTAGTATAAAAAAGATGTGGGTTTAACTCAGGAAGCTAGTAGTTCCTCATTTGAGCCATGGGCTCTTTTAATGAATTTGTTCTGAGCTGTAAGAAAAATGCTTGCTTGGTTTAATGCATGACAATGGTACAAACTGAGTACCATTCAGTAGAAATCCTGGCTCTTTTCTCCTCCAAAATTCCTGGCTGATTTACTCCACCTATGATTTTGAAAGGGAATCGTTTTTTTTTTTTTTTTGATGACTTAAATGCAAATCCTTAGAAAAAGAAATGAAGATTTATTTAGGCCATTGGGACTCTACCTTTAATTCTTGAATAAAGGACTTGTGTTCTCATGGATAGTAAAAATAATAAAAACCACTTTTACCAATCATTAGCGAATACTTATTGATAAAATAGCAAAAGTAATGACGTTTTTTTCTCGCTTTGTAGTTCAGGCCGGCCCTGAGCTCACTATGTAGCCCAGGCAAGCCTAGAACTCAGCAATTCTCCTGCCTCTGCCTCCCGAGTGCTGGGATTACAGGCGTGAGCCACCACGCCCGGCACTGTGGTCTGTGGTATTGATGGCTGGTGGAAGTGAGTCACCACGCCCAGCATTCTATGTGGTTACTGGGATCAAACTCAGGGCCTTGCAAGCAGGCGCTGGAACCACTGAGTTAAATCTCCAGCCCAGTAATGATTGTTGTTTATTGGCCATTTTACCATATGTAAGGTGCTTTGCTGCATATTTTTGTTTTGTGGAATCCTCAATCATTCTGAAAACGTTAGTACTATTGTCTTTACTTGATAGTTGAGGAAACCAAGACTGTGGCTTTAAGAAACGTGGCCTTGACCATGCACTCCGCAAGGAACCGCTTCATCCATGGCCTTCTTGTCCACAGCTCTTGCTAAACATGGAACTTCTCTGGACTCAGTTCACTCAAATACAAAATGAGCTGATTTGGTGAATTTATTTTTCCAACTCCAAAATTCATTGAATTTGCAAAACCCTCTTTAGAGAAGAATGCCAACAAGCTGTTTAGCATTATACTGAGAAATTGGAACCTTACAATTTGGGCAATAAAACAAATGAAACTCCACCATGAAAATCACAATCAGACATAGTCCAAGAAATTGCGTGGTGGATTTGAGAGAGTTAAATCAGCTGGTGTCTTTCGGTTTGATTTTATAGGGGTATTATTAAAACTGTCCAGTTTCTTTCAGTTGTTCTCTCAATATTCCTTTCTATTTATGGTGTCTCAGCTTTTCAAGAGCCCTACAAACCAGAACCAAATCTACATTCTAAATTAAATCTGAAATAGTGCATAAGCTATGAGGTGAAAATAAATTATTTAAAATTGTAGGTCCTCAGGGGATTCTTTCCCAGTAACTACTGGGTAAGAGTTGTCTTGTATGTATATCTTCTTGGCGTTTGACTTAGTCAGGAACCTTTTCTGCCCTGACATTTATGACATCCAATTTTAGGAAGTAAAGAGTATTTACTATCATTCTGCCAGCTTATTCTGTTTTGTTTTCAGGTTCTTAGTAAAAAAAAATGGTAGTAATTGACTTATTCAGTTATGAAGGGGCCTGATGATCATTTGTTGAGTATCATGACTAAACTCTGGATTGAGAAATCACATTTATACCCAAGATACAGTCACTATTATGAAACAGGTTATTGAACATTGCTTATGATCTTACAGAGGATGTTCTCACATGAAGACTGGAGATCATGGATTGTTAGTTTTTGACCAGAGACAAAGCTTGATGTTGTTCTAATTACATTCTAAAACATAGAGAATCAGGCCGGAAATTTAGCTCAGTGGTTCTGGCACCTGTCTCACAAGTGCAAGGTTCTGAGTTCAATCCCCGGTAACCACACACAATGCTGGGCGTGGTGACTCATGCCCACCAGCAATCAATACCACATACTACAGTGCTGGGCATGGTGGCTCACACCTGTAATCCCAGCACTTGGGAGGCAGAGGCAGGAGGATTGCTGAGTTCGAAGCTTGCCTGGGCTACATAGTGAGCTCAGAGCCAGCCTGAACTACAAAGTGAGACCCTGTCTCAAAAAAAAAAAAAAAAAAGATTTAGAAGCACACAATTTGGAACATCAACTTCAATGGTGCTGCCTACTTAAAGTAAGAAGGAATATTGTGATGTTAAAATACTTTGTCAGGGCCGGAGGTTTAGCTCAGTGGTTCCGGTGCCTGCCTGCAGCCCAAGGTCCTGAGTTCGATCCCCGGTAACCACATATAATGCTGGGTGTGGAGACACGCCCACCAGCAATCAACACTGCACACCACAGTGCCAGGCGTGGTGGCTCACGCCTGTAATCCCAGCACTCAGGAGGCAGAGACAAGAGGATTGCAGAGTTCGCGGCGGCTTGCCTGGGCACCATAGTGAGCTCAGGGCCAGCCTGAACTACAAAGTGAGACCCTGTCTCAAAAAAAAAAAAATTTACAGGGTATGATTGGCCTTTTCTGTTCCTATAATCAAATAAAGATAAAAATATTTGAAAAGATATTTCTGTACTGAAAATGTATAGACTTTTTCTTTCACAATTCCCTAAAGAATAGAATATAACAACTACTTACATAGCATTTATATTGTATCAGGCATAGTGTGTACTCCAGAGATGATTTATTATATATAGAAACATGTGTGTGGGTGATATGCACAGGTGTCATTTTGTATGAAGATGCATCCACTTAATTTTGTATCTTGAGGTGGTGGTTTATACAGCCATCCTCATGGATATCAAGGGATGACTTTACTCAGAAAGAATAAATTCAAAGACTGAGCATTGCAGACAAAAAAATATTGCTTTGATGACATAGTGTTGGTTTTAGTTTGGATAAGGTGCTGTAGTTCTGAGCAAGTTTCTCTAAATGGCGAGTGCTTTTGGAAGCCAAACTCTTCCTTTCTGGTTTCCCAAGCCAAAGGATATCCTTCTTACATAAATTGAATGGAATCCAATATTGCTGACATTCAAAGAAATGCTAATTACAAGTCTGTTAGAATTCTGCATGGCTTACAAAAGTGGAAAAAAACTGACATGTTTTGTTCCATCTTCACTGAGTCTTCGTAGTCTCTGGTCTTAGGCCTATAGTCTTCTTATTAAATATACAATAATAAGAGACCCAAGACCAGTTCTACCCATAATTCCTGCACTGTGAACTAATAGGAAGCCTAAAGGTCAAGTTCAAATTCAAACCACAACCCCTTTGTCAGCAGTATTATTTTTCTGCCTTATGAATACAATTTATTGATGTGTATTAAAATATAGAATATTCATATTCTTTGTTTCAACAATACTACTTTAAGCACTTAATGAAAATATGAAATGTTTTAGCAATTTTTTACACTGACAAGGAATTGGAGACAAATTATACAGTAAGAGCATCATTAAGAAAGGTACAGTGGAGGGTGGGGTAAGAAAAAAAAGAAAGGTACAATGTACACACATGATAGAATGTTTGGCAATTTTAAACTTTAAGACACAGAGGCATATTTAATGACCTCAAAAATGCCCATTGCATTACTTCAAATATATGAAAAAACATTATAAACCAGCATCAAGAGAATAATAGGTAAAATGATGTATTATAACATCTGTATGTGTATTGATACATTAAAATATAGAGAAGAATGCTGGACAAAATGTTAGTATAATTATCTCTGAAGAGAGAGATTTGAGGTGATGTTAGTGTTCATCTGAGACTGCTGTACTTTTTAAGTTTCTCAATATATGTGTATTATTTTGGCAAAAACAATTACTTAGGAAAGACAAAAAATTATAGTTTACTGGGTTACATATCTGAAGTCATACATTGCTAATGTCACAGTTACGTAGAAATCTAGCCAACTGGGTCAGAGTTGCTGCGAACTAGATCCAGCCTGAGTCAAGGCCTTGTGTCCTTGGGATGTCCTACAGCCCTTTCCCTCCTCAGAACTTACCATCCTTTCTGTACATCACACAATCCGGCTGGTGAGACCTGGGTAAAACAAGTGTCAGGTTGCAGAGCCTGGCTGGGCGCAGGTCTTGTGCCAGATGGGAAGCTGGAGATGTGGCCACATGCTCTGTGAAGAGGCCAACTCTTTCTAGTGTCCAAGGGCAGACTAGTCTCCAGGGATTCGAGGGACATCAGGCACTCGCCCAAACCAAACTGTGTTCTTTGTCTACTCCACTGATTCCTGACTTTTGTCCCCTAAACACAGAATGATAAAAGTGAACAAGTCAGAGCTCAGCTCAGTACAGCCTTAGTTTTTCCTCATCTGTGGAGAGAGGGCTTACGTGGGTTAGCAGCTATTTACAAATTTCCTAACTTAGGTTCTGGTAGTCAGCAGTCATTTATGTGCCAACCATCTGCCAATCCTGTTGTAGGACCCCAGGATTGGTTCAGAAATGGACTAAAATCCTGCTCTGGGGGACAGTAAACCTGACACATGGAGAGAGAGACATAGCTGTTGTTCAGGGCTATGGAAAGATGCTTCTCAGGTAAGGGAATGCCATGTAGCCATGCGAATGGGAAGAAACAACTTTCACTGAGAAATGGACCATGAAACAGACTCCTTAGTCCGAGGGTCTGTAGACAGGCTTGTAATCTCTTCAGAGTCCCTGGTTTGAGAAATAAATGCATTCACCTCTGGTCCTTGTTGGGACACCCATTCATGCATTGAAGCATTCATTCACTGATTTAAAAAACATTAGTTTCTGTTATACCTCAGGGTCTGTCTTAAGTACTGGAGATATGAAAGTGTTAAAGGCCTACTTTCTGGTAGAATCTAGTCGGAGATGAGTCGAAGCAAATATTGGTGAAACAGTGTAATAGCCACAGGTAACATGCAGGAGAGCACAGAAAAGGAACAGCTGGCCTTGGTGGAGGGGAAGCATGGCTCAGGGAAGGCTTCAGGCAGGGAGACTGTCCAAGATGATCCTCACCCTCCAGGAGGAGGGGCTCACGAGTCCTGGGGAGCCTTTCTAGCAGACTTGGAACATGAGCTAGACAGGGAAGTGAAAACTGGCACCTTGTGCTGAAGAGAACAACAAAGAGTTGTACATTCAGTTCCGAGGTACTGTGGGTGTGACGAGTGCAGTGTCGGCTGTGGAGGGCGTGTGGATGGGCCAGTAGGTGGATGAGCTTGGCAGTCTCGCCTGGGACCCATGTACTTCACTGCTTGGGCGGTGCTGCTCCCATTCAAGAAAAATGCACATAGCTCTTCACAGCCCTTTGTTACCAAGTTTTCAAATCATTTCTACACCCAAACAGGTCTGATGGCTGCTTCTCAGCTGGGGAGTAAATCTTAAAATCACACAGTTGTTTTCCATTTAGGTAATAGATATGTGCAATGCCAAGAAAATGCTGGTCCAGCTGATGGTCAAGCAGTTGTTATGTAGGAGGGAACTCTCCTTGGCCAAAGAGCCAGGGAGGTGGAAGAAAACCCCCACACACAAATCTCTGAACACTCCTTTTGCGTCTTCTGAAAGGATTTAGATCTCCAGCAGCTGTTCTGTGTCACAATCTACAAGTAGAAAAAGGGCTAGTTCTTTTTTTCGTTCTCCAAAAAATAATAAAGAAGCAATCCATTTCTGTCCCAGAGTTATTTCCTGAGATGAGAGCTCTTGAGAGCTCTGGCAACTCCCTCTTTTCAGTTTCCTCCCTGGGCAAAGGGCTCTTCCCCAAGGGAAGTGTCATTCATATAGCAGAGAACATGGTCCAGCACAGAAAGCACCAGATGTTGGGCCAGAGGTTTCCTCCCTCACTCTGTCAATTGATTGGAAGAGAAAAAGTAGTTCCACTGAGCCTTTTTATCCAAGTGTGTTCCTAGAAGGGGGAGTGTTGTCTGGCTACAAACAAAAACTCTTGGTGTCTTTGAGTGGGCTCCAGGATGTTGCTGCCAATTCCAAAAGTCCTTTCTTTTACAAATATGTAAATAAAATAGGCATTCAGAAGGGGAAAGGTCCTTTGCTGCTTGTGGGAGTCCCAGCAAGCTTCACAGGGCCATGTGGTCACACCTCCCTCTATGCTGTCTTCCCCCGGGCCCAGCACAGCCGAATGCTTCTTTTCCCACGTTGCTGGCAAACTGCTCATCAAATTATGTTATAGTTCCTTGTGAATGTATCTTTTCCACTGTTTGAAGACAGAGACTCTGTCTTTCTCAGCTTCATTCTCCAGTGTTTGGTAGTATGAAAGGACCCATGAGGTAAGGAGTCTGTTTACCACTCTGTCTCAGGATCCTAAAACAGTGCCTCACACACAGTAAGCACATAGCAATTCTTTTTGAAAGTTAAAAAAAAAATTCTCATCAAAAGAAGGCTACTTCAGGGCTGCAGAAGGGATAACTGAGTTCTGTGAGGACTCGGGAGCTCTTTTGTGTTTCTTGGGAGGGAATCAGAAGGTTGAACTTCTTTTGCAGCTCCTCCCATGCCCAGTCATTCCCAACAGGTATGAGTGTCCTCCAGGACTCTGGGGGACTGATCAACTGTTCCCTAAGGAATCTGATCATGGCTAAGCCATGCTCAGAATGCTACAGTCAGTGTTGTAGACTCATCCATGAGTAGATCAAAATGTTGAGGTGCAGATCTACAGTTCGATGACGATTCATTAGGACCTTGAAATTCAGTGTCACAATTAAAAATAATGTTTGGTTGAGTCTGTCGAGACTATCTTCACAATTTAAGATCAGGACAAATCTCTGCTGACCTACATATGTTATCTGGATCTTAGTCCCTTTTGAGAGTTCGGCTCAGAGTCAGAGTCACAATACACATCTATCCATTGTCTCTCTCTCTTTTTTTTTTTTTTTTTTTTGTGGTACTGGGGATCGAACTCTGGCCCTTGTGCTTCCAAGGTAGGTGCGGTACCACTTGAGCTAAATCCCTGACCCCTATCCATTTTAGAAAGAAGCACTGAAGAGACAACTACTGAGCTCTTCCTGGGATCACTTGCTGGAGTGGAGCTCAATTCCCTGAACAACTAGGGTGGAAAATCTTGATTAAATAACTGAGCTATCTCAATCCTTAGTGAATTCATTCATTTTAAAATTAACATTTGTGGATTACATTTTATTTTTGTGAAAAAGCAAGATGATATTTTAAAACAGTTCTAGGAGAAGTTAAAACTTTAGAAAGGTTTTAATTCATGTCTCTGAGCCATGTTGCATAGATGACTCAGTGATTGAATTTCTTTATATAATTTGTTGTGGCAGAACATGTTTAACTCCTACTTAAATACATTCCTTATGAAAGTAGACATGCGATTGTCCATCACACAGTATCAAGATGGTGAACATCACTGTAAGTTAAACATCAGACCTCAGTACTCTACTCTTCTAGAAATGTGTCACTTGCTTTAAATATCCATAAGAATAAAGGAAAAGGACAAATACAAATGGGAAGGCAATGAAGTTGAAATGTCACTTCCTAACAAAAGGAATTTGGCCTCTGAATGATGTGCCTAGGAATTCAAACTTCTAAATTATTCAAGACATTTTTAGTATGTAGTTTTGAATATATGAAAGTTTGTGAAGTAATGCCTTTAGAAAGCATGTAAGTCAACAGAAATCTTTGATATATAAATGATTTTCCTGATGACTGCAGTTAGCTGGGAAAACCCTATAGATAGAACATTGCTCAAGTATTCTTGTTACTGAGATTTTCAATACAGATGATTCTCAGCAACAATTACTTACTAGCCTTTCTCCTGTTTTCAGGATGAACCCTTTCCTATCTCTTTTGCAAGACTCCAGCTGTCTGTACCTTGAGATAGTTGATACACTTTCATTCTTTTTTCTAATCTTTTATTTGTTTCTTTATCAAATTTTTGATGGCACAACTATGCATTGAATTCCTGCTATGTTCTGGGCTTGCTAGGGGAAGTGGGGCAGGTGATACATGGATGGAGATTTTATTTAAGTCCGACAAGATTCAGTCCCTGTCCAAGAATCCTGTGAAAGGTGGTTTTCATAGGCTTGCCTACCAAGGAGCATGAGTAGTGTGCAGACACAATGCACAGTCCGTGCTGCCTTGCTGTGTCAGGGGCTGACTTCTGTGCCAGGGTTTGTCATCTATCTTGTTGAATTTTATTTTCCTTCTCTGCTTCACAATCCTAGAGAAGCTCCTAGGTTACGGTCCTCATGCTCTTTGGGGTCTTGTCCACACACCCATGTATGAACAATGGCTTAGCCAATGCTTTCTCCTGCACAGGTGCTGAGAGCAGAATGAACTACTTTGTGGATTCAGCCATGAGCAGCCCTGCCCCTTACCCAGCATCTCGTCCTGCAGTGGTGGTGAGTGGTGGACCCTTCCCTGTACCTCATTATGCACTCAGCCTCCTACACTCCCTTCCCCTGGCTTCTGGTTTCCTGACTTTTCCTGCTTAAGAAGCCAATAAATGACCTGAATGGCAATTTAGCCTTAGCTTGGAATCTTTTGGAGGAGATCAACTGTGAGATTATCTCTGGTTTTTATCAGCATATAAAGTAGTAATCCAAATTTCCTGGCTTTGTTGAAGTTGTTTTTTTGTTTTGCTTTGTTTTGTTTTTTGAGACAAGTTCTCGCTTTGTAGTTCAGGCTGGCCCTGAGCTCATTATGTAGCCCAGGTAAGCTTTGAACTCAGCAATCCTCCTGCCTCTGCCTCCCGAGTGCTGGGATTATACGGGTGAGCCACCACTCCCAGCTGAAGATTTTTAATGTGTATAAATTTCAGAAAATGTGACTCAAACATGATTCACAGACAAAGCCAGTTGATATCTATTGTTCCATTCATTTGGTGAGGATTTTTCCCATAGGAATGTACCCTAGGCTTACTGATATAATTTAATTTAGCTTGGGGTTTAGGCACATAAGTAAAACAACGCAAGTATTCTAATCAGGAAATTTGAAAATGAAAATAAAGTGAAATATGACAATAAGCTTACAGGGAAATATAATGAAATTTTAGATTAAGAAAGTTAAAGTGAACATTTTGACTCCATGCTTTTTCTTAGAAGGAAGAGGATCCTTGATGATGCTGTATGCTATTTATTAGAAATGCTTAGGAAAATCTTTTATAAATGTACTTTATGGAAGCTCCTGTAATGCTGTTACTGATCAGGTCCAGTTGTAAACTAAAATAATGTAACGTTCACAGATATGTTGCTAATTATACTTTCAAAATTCTTCAGGTTTTAATACAACAATAGTTACCATTAGGTTGTACTTTTTATTTCCTCTGGAATTGGACAGATAAGTTTGTTCTTAACTCTTCCTGGTGCATTCATGGATCTAAATAGGTCCTATTAAAAAGAGCTCTTTTCCAACTTTGCCTATACCCTACCAGAGGTTGCATGTCATTTTAAGCATTGGTAGTTTTAGTTTGTATTAATATACATTCCACTTTAGTGGGATATGAAAAGATCTGAACGTCTGGTGTGGTAGTGAATTATCAAGTAACAAGTTATTTATATTCCAGATGAAATAATGTTGTTTAAAGATGGCTAACACACTGTCTTGTTGGATGTTTTGTGATGTGAATTTCTTTTTAAAATGGCTTCTGCTTTCATGTAAGCACCACCTCTATTCCAATATTAGAATCCAGAAAATATTTAGGCCATAATTGCATCAGAAATATATTTTTAAAAACATACATACACAAACCCAGACAACCAGTCCCTCAAGTTCGACTAGTAGAAACTGCCAAACTTCCCTTGAATTTGAAGGGAGTGTAGAGAGCTGCAGATATATCCAGTGAAATATCCTCCTGCTTTTCATAAGGAGATTGTTATAGAAGGTCCACACAAATTATACTCCATTTTCCTTAAACATGATATTGTAGATAACTATTAAAATAAATACATTGTAATAGGAGGACCATTGTGTCATTGGCTTGGAAAAAATCATTTAAAACTGGCCTTTGTTAATTCTATCAGTACTATAGTCAAGATGAATATCTTCTCTAAGTGAAGCATGCCTTAAAATATATACTTCTTAAAAGACACTGACACACAAAAAAATGTAATATAACCATATGGGTTGTCAGCATAACATGATAATATTCTACAGAGGGTATCTGGAATTTACAGATTTGGAAACTCTAAATCAACATAATTGCATATTTTCAACTAAATAGCCCTACTTCCAAATGAATACACCAGATATTTTGATGTATTTTGAATAATTTCCATTGGCTTAAAGACAAAGACTCCACCGCCGTAATTTTATTTGGAAGACATCATCAGTATGTAAGATCCTTTTCACTACAAATTCCAAAGCTGCTTGAGTAAAAGCAGGTGACTTGGCAAGGCTGCTAAGGTATCGTTCAAGTATCTTCACTCATAACTTCTCTCTGGACCTCAGTTTCTCCATCATTGGACCTAGTCAGGAAACCCTTCAGAACCATAGAGCAAATGAAGAGGTCCTTAACTTTTCTGCTGTAATAAAACTGAACAAGTCAATGACATTTGCCAGTGCAAGTTCAAGTTTAATAAACCAGCTCTAACAGGACAACTTACAATGCTAGGCCAGGCCATGAGAAATAGTCAAGGCATCTACAAATTATCTACAAAATACAACCATGGCAGGTTGGCACCATGGATCCTAGTCAGCAAACCTTCCATTCTGTGTCCCAGGTTAAGATCTGGCAGACAAATGAGGAGGGTTGCATCAACGTTCAAAGACAAACAGTCAAAGCTCCAAGTATCCAGCTCTTTTCAGTGTCACAGGAGCCTCAACATTCAGAGCTCAGTGCGCTGGGCTCCATCCAATAATCCAAGTCCTGCCGACTGGTGCCACAGCCTGACTTAGTCAGATAGAACCACCAAAACTAAAATCTCTGTCCCAGGCATGGCATGCTGGAGGGAAAACTGAAACCCTGAGAGCCAGTGGGGTTTTCAGTAAGGGATGATTTCCCCTCTCAGAAGACTATTTGGTAATGGTTGAGACATGTTTGGCTGTCATAATTTTGGGAACTGTGACAGTCCTTCAGTCTGCAGAGGCCAGGGATGTAACTAAATTTCCCACAATATGGAAAGCAGCCTCCTAAGAATTATCCAGCCTTTGTTGCCACTGTCATGAGCCTGAGGAACCTGGGCCTGGAGAGCCCATTGAGCGTCAGCTTACTTTTGACGACAGGATGTTCCTCATATGCTCGGGATGTTCCAAGCAGGTCTTGGGTCCTTATAAGTTACTATTTGAGCAAGGGAAATCTAAAAACAGAAAAAGGTGACAACATGTTCCTCTTTTGAAGGATTGCTTTGGTTGATCAAGAAGTATTCTAAAATAATAGGGCTATTTTCTAATTCTGAAAGATTGCCAAGCCTCAGATTGCTAACTTGTGTATTAGAGATCCTGTTAGCATTACATGGTCCTTTGCTGTACCAGATAAGTGAAATATTTACACACACATTTAAAATCAAATTACGGCCACTTTACACAGAACTCACATCTTCTCCTAAGGGTCAGTTTGTCAAAAGCAGGACACATGTTTTCCGGATGGTAAGGTCATCCCCCGGGAGACTGTAATGAATGAAATGATGTCACCAGCAGAGAGGTAGAGGAACGACCCTTTTGGAAGTGGTCTGGCCTTTGTGTGGGTGTGGGGCCGCTTCCAGGTACTTATATGGACCATGTGGCACAGACGCTTCATGGAGGGGAGGAAGCAGCTCCTTCCTGTTGTGGTCCCAGCTGGCCAGCCTGCCCTGAGCCCTGGAAGTGCCTGCAGTGCGGGTGTGCTGGTCATCTCCTTGTCATCCATTTTATCCTTCCATGGTGCATGAGACCATAGGGTTCATAGTTTCAGCTAAACGTGCCCCAGGCCTTGCTGGGCTCACCAGCAGAGAGGATATGTGAAGGCCTTCGGGACCTGTGCAAGGCAAACATTAGGAAACACCTTGAGCTATTTAAAGGACAGGGGATGTTAATACTTACTTACTTCCACTGGCAGCTTTGGGATTGGGGGAATAAAGCAATAAACCCCAGGCAACAGTGGCTTCCAGGGTTCTAGAGCACATGGAGAACCCTGGTGCCCCAGAGGCTAAATGGTTACTCCAAAATATCAGAATTTCCTAGGACTATTTTTTGAGCTTAGGGGATATCCTTGGTAGCGTGAATAACATGTTGAACACTAGCCACTTTTCTCACTTGAACACTAGCCACTTTTCTCACTGTCTCTCAGCCAAGCACACTTTGCCTGAATATGGTGCCTGTGTTTTCTGGATGAAAGCTAGAGCTCAGTTGCTATCCTAGTAAAGGCCTTGTAATTCTATTACCTGAATGACCTTGAAGTTGTATATACAGGTTCACATGTATCAGGCAGCGACTCTTGTACAGAGTCAAATAGTGTGAGCCCAAGGTGATTTCAGACATTTGCTTGGTGTAGGGAGAAGGTGATGAGATAGATCTGAGCACATGCTGGATGTCCACGTGGGAGGGAAGTAAAAGAGAATCCCAGTCCCCAGCTGGCCTGGACATTGGCTCCATCCTTCCTGTGCACTGCAGTGAGACGTGTCCTCTTGGGGAACCCAGATCTACAGTTGGTGAGGACAAAGGGAAAGAGCTGGCTCTGAGGCTTAGCTAAATGCATTGGAAAAAGAAGCTCCACACTACAGCCCGCAGACCCAAGCTTCTGGTCTCGGAGGTCTTCTGAGACTCACTGGACCCTGCTGGTCTCACCATGGTTTGAGCAGATCTTCTTTGTATGGTCTTTCTTTCTTCCTCTGTTGATGGATTAAATGACAAGTTTATACACTAACTCCATTTCCACCTTCAGATTACTCTGAAGAGGAAGAAGGTAGACCTACTTGACTCCTGTCTGTTTTATACCAGACACTAGATGGAAGCTTTAGACTTGGGCCAGGTAGCTGGGGAGTGTGTCCATCTTAGTTTAGTTTCTGCTGCTGTACCAGAGCAGCTGAGCAGCTCACTGAGTCATTGATGAAGACATAAATTTATGTGGCTCCTGGTCCTCCAAGGTGCATCTAGTGAGGGCTGGCTGCTGCCTCATGACAGGAGGAGTTTTGTGACAAGTGAGTGTGATGGAGGGCAAGAGAGAGAAAGAGAGAGAAAGGGATGGAGGGGACCCGAGTCTCCTTTGGGCTAGGACGCCACACCTGCAATGTGGTATTAATCCTCGTTATTAGGCCTCAGGGCCTAGTAATCTCTAGGTATTTGTTATGGTATTAAATCTCAACGTGAGTTTTAGAGGAGACATCCAGACCATAGCAGTGTTCCAGACAATTATAGTAGAAAGTGCTTTGACTTTGGAAATCAGAATGACCTGCGCTACCTTCTGGTCTGTTACTCTTTAGCTACATGACCTTGAATGAGCTACCCAGCCTCCCTGAAGTTCAGTGTTCTCACTTACACAATAGACAGGGTTTAACATACCTTGACAGGCCTCTGTGAGTCTCTTTGAGTGAGAAATTGTTTGTCCAGTGCTTCCACAGAGAAGACTTCAGTTACTTCTTTTGTTCTATTCACCGTGTCTTATTCTGGACATTTTGATTGTGTTCGATGTATAATAGGAGGAATGGAGATGGTTTTTACCTGTCCACACCAGGGTGTTGCCAGAACCAAATGGAAGACCAGGGGCAAAGATGGAGAGACTCTTATTGGGAAACTCTCTTGCCTGGCCACTGCCTTGCACGAGCAAAGCTGCCACCCTATCTAGAGTTTCCTTGTCCAGTGCTGGTGCTTTACAGCCCCGTTGTGTAAACATACCTGGCTCTTTTATCTTGAGTAATTGTGGCATAATTGGGTTCCTTGGGAGCAAGTCCCCCCTTACCCACAGCTCTGAGTGTTGGCAGATCTTCACCCCAAACCCGCAGGCTTGGGAGCTGTGTCTTTGCGTGGTTTACAGCACAATCACTCTGTGGTGCTTGTGCTTTATGTGGAGATGGTTCCTGCATCTGTGACGTGTAGCGCAGAAGTCAATTCCTTCTCTGTGGGAACCCTTGAGGGCAATGGCGAAAGTATCAGGATGAAAAGAGTGGGAACACACAGAAAGAAGTTTCAAATCCAAATATAAACCAGAAAAAAATTCTTCTGCTCTTGGTACTTGGGATAGTGATGGTTTACCCCTAAAGCAATCATTGAAACAGTGTTTAAAGAAGTTATTTATACTCCCGACTCAATAGTAGTCACAGAAATTAAAGGGGAAAAGACACAAATAATTTATATGGTTTTTTTCTAGCTATTAGGTTCTATCAGTACAGACTGGAGAATTTCAGAGGCATGCTATAATTTGACATCCATGTCATATATGAAAAATTAAGTTCCTAAGAAGTTACATGAATTATCCAAGTTTACAGGATTGGCAAGAGATGTGGTGTGGTCCAAATCTCCTGACTCTTGGTTTGAAATACTCCTATTTTAGTCTGTGTTGCTCTAACAAAATACTTGAGACTGGGTAAGTTATAAAGAAGAGAGTATTGTGGCTCACGGTTCTGAGGGTTTGGAAGGTCACAATGAAGCTGTGAGTAGGTTCTGGGCCTAGGGAGGGCCCCAGTGTGTCCTTTGATGCTATGTTCCCAGAAGGGATGAATGTTGTGCCCTCCCATGGGAGAAGAGATGTAAGAGACTGGACTAATTCCTGTAAGATCTTTCATAAGCAGCCTAGGCCTCTCTGTGATGCACTACCCATGTGGTTATGCACATCCTAGAGGCCTCCCTTCGGATACCATTGCATTAGTGATTGAGCTTTGAAATGAGGATTTTGGAAGAACACATTCAGACAGTAGCTACTCCTTACTACCAGTTCCTCTGATTCATCTTTCAAAATGATACTTGGTGCTATGTAAGAATGTGTAAATAATCTTCATGTATCCATATGCTTTGTTTATGAAAACATTAAAACTCCATTGTGTAGAACATTCTTGAAGCCCTGCTGGTTCTCCTGTCCACATCCTATCACAAGGTTCAGAGCCAGCATCACCAGCTCTCTCTTCACCATGGACACCTCAAGCTGTCATCATGAGTGTCACTGTGGATTTAGAGGCTTCATGCTGAGTGGGATGTGACTTGATGTCTGCAGGACTCCAAGCCGACAAATAAGGCAACTTCACCCAAGACCTCTTAGCAAGAGAGCACCAGTACAGGATGCAGGGCTGCTGCAAGACTCAGCCCCTTTTCTCACTTGGTTCAGTGGCTGTGGGCTGCAACTCTGCCGTACTCGGCTGTGTGTAGAAACTGTCAAACAGAGACATTCAGTGCTGTGACTGGACTCATCACCACCGCAGGGTGCTAACCTTAGCCTGTCTTTATGGTAGCCAACCCCAGCTTTGCAGTGGGAGCACAGTTAGGGAGGCTCTTCTCCACAGCCCACTCTGGGTTTCAGATTTTTCTGAGGAAACCTGCAATGGGTCATGCCTGCCCCTTCACCAGAGTCCAAGCCTATCACTCTTATTGTTTCGACAAGCATTTCCTGGCCTTGAGTCTAAAATTAAATTGCCCTTTGAGAGTTTCCTATTTTGCCTGTTCCTGCATCTTTTGGCTGCAGCCGCACCCACCTTCCCTTCTCTCTGACGCAGTCAGAGCTGACATGGAGCTCTGCTTTGCCTGCTCCCTTCTGTCCCTCCTCAGAACAGTACCAAGGGCCCTTCTTGAGCAGATGTGCCTAAGAAGCCCCTCTGTGCTTTGCTGCCTTTCTGAGGCCAAACAGCTCGACCAAGCTTAGCCCCATCAGCCAACAACATTTGTGGGCAACGTGTTCTTCAGCAAGGAAGTGTTGCCTTAGCATCTTGCGAGGACAAGGAAGACCCTATGTACTCGGTCCATGCAATTGTCAATGTTGAGGGTGTCCATGTGCCAGGCAACAGAAGGTTTTAAACTGAGAACCCGCCCATACCACACACTGCCTTAAAGCAGCTCTTATAATGAAGGTTCTTCCTAAGTTTTTAACTTTTCCCTTCCACAACACAAGAAATATGATGACAAAACAGTGTTAGAGGATGGTTTTAGGGAAGAAGGAAGACAAGCAACATAAAGGCATTAACACATTGGAAGGGGATGTTGAGCTAACAGTCATTGTGACAGCTCTGACAACTTCTGCTTTAGAGGCTTCCCCACCCTTGTGTGGCCGCTGATCTGAAGAACACTGGCCTTCACCAGGTCAGGAAGAAGAATGTGGGTGGATCAGCAAAACGGAGCATTGGAGCTGGCAGGGAAATTGCAGATTGTCAGGGCCAGCCTCCTCAGGAAGCAAAAGCTTAGGGAGGTTAAGTGAGAGGTCAGAGGTTATGCAGCTCCTTGGTGGTGGAGCAGGACTTGAATCCAAGCTTCCTGATTTATAGCCTCTGTCTTTCCGCTAGAGTGCACATGAATGTATATGACATTCCTAGAAAATAATACCAGTGTCCTTGTGCTTTGCAAATCCCAGTGCCATCCACCCAGGGGCGACTCAGCTTCACCTCTGGGTTTCAAATGTGTTTAGAAAATATCAGCCTCCAGAAGTGTTTATTGTGTCTTCCGTATTGATGGCTTAAGGCTAAGCCCCAGGATTCCATAGGCAATTGCTGAGTGACAGGTGCAAAGGTGAGAGCGGAGAGAGCTCACAGGCAAACACCTGCATGGTGAAGGCAGCTTGGCTGTAGTCAGAGAGCCACTGGAAGAACAGTCATCTCACTCATGGATACCCAGATTCCATGTGTTTGTGATTTGGTGTCAAAAAAGTATCCCCTATTCTCTCAAAGTCTTCTGTGGGACTTTGAGGGGGTGAGCAGGGAGAAAGAAGTCTGAGCACATGGTGTGGAGTTGAGATATGGCAAAGCTAAAGGGGGAAGGCGTAGAGGGGCTCTG
The DNA here is from genome assembly GCA_004025085.1 of Thryonomys swinderianus. Classification (NCBI taxonomy): domain Eukaryota; kingdom Metazoa; phylum Chordata; class Mammalia; order Rodentia; family Thryonomyidae; genus Thryonomys; species Thryonomys swinderianus. The sequence continues at coordinate 11,421 of PVIC010016519.1, read as the reverse complement.
GAGACATAACTGCATGTGGTGGAGCTGGGAAGGTGGCTGGGAAGACCAAAGGACCCAAGGCACTGAGCAGTGGGGCCAAAGACTCCAAGCAAGGAGCCTGCACTAGATGGGGATGGCTGAGGTCAGCTGAAGTGGAAGCTGGGAAGGCTGGCTTGCCTTTTGTGCAGAGCAGGGACAAGAGTATGTCCATAACCTTGTGGTTTCCAGACTTCTGGGGCTCTGGTTCATTTCCAGAATCAGGTAAATAGAAGCTTTTCTCCTGTGGGCTGTATGCTCTTATAGTTGTTTTTAAAAGGAAAGCAGACTCTGCTGTTGCCCAGGCTCAGCACTGTGTGAATGGTGGAGCAGAGATGCACTTTCCTGAGATGCTGGGGACCCCATCAGCCCATGGCTGCCTGGATATCACCTTTTGTTTTGTGGTCACTTGGAAACCATCCCTGTTAAAACTCTGCTCTTAACTTCCAGAACTGTGCATGTCTTGCTTTTCCTCAATGTCAACTGGTACATCACAGTTGTTTGGTCCTCTCATTTCTCCTCCTAATGGTTGGCAATTTTACAGACCCAGTTTTGCTTCTCTTTGTCTTTTATCTGCTGTATTGCTTGAGTCTGTGTTCTAACTTGATCATTTATGCTGGGTAATCTATCTTATTCCTTCCTGTCCTTAGATCATGTAGCCACTTTAGGGGACCCCCCCACCACAAATTGTTTTCCCATCTCTCTAAGAACAATGCAAAGTGATGTTGCTTTTCATCCACCTTATTTATGTCATTTTCCTTCCTTTTTTTCATTTTCAATCATGATTTTCACTATTATATAGAAGCAAGCAATGTTACCTTGGATTTGTTTCTTTTCCTTCATCCCCTCTACCCAATCAGTCATAAAATGATTTTGATTCTTTCTTTAAAACTATGTATGCTATGTATTGCTGTCTGCTCATGATTCTGGATCAGATCTTTCTTTATAACTGAATGAGATTAGATGAATGAGGCAGTCACATGGAGGGGGCGGTGCAAAGCTAAGGAATCCATTGAATAATACCTTAGTGCAATGTTTTAAAAAATGAGAATTAGTACAAAAGTTAAGATGGAGAATAATTTTAAAGTTAAATAAAATTGCAATCAGTAAACCTCACTTATCTTTTTGCCTCAGCCTGCTCTGGCTGGCTGTGTCCTTTACTAGCCTTTTAACTTTCTGTGCCTGCCCATGCTACTCTGTGAAATCAAATGGATCTTTCTAGAACATTCTGATCTACCTTGTCACATGCACAACACTGAGGGGCTCTCTCCCACAGTCCAGTTTCCAGGTATTATCCATGGCTTGACTTCCTCTGTGCCTATCACTGTAATTCTTCCTACTTCCCATCACAAGTGTCCTTGGTGCACAAGAGTCTGCCTGTTCCTCGAGCTAGTCCTTGGCAAACAATAGTCTCTATCATTCTGTGATGCCTACCTAAGTCTTTTCTTGTGCCTCCTTACAAAGTTGCATATCACCTTAATTTGTCTGTTTTTGTAGCACTGGGGATGGATCCCAGGGCCTTGCATGTACTAGATAAGTCCTCTACCACTGAGCTATGTCCCCACTCCTGTTGCATGTTCTCTTTTACCTTTAGGTATGCTATGATCTTGTTGTTGTCAAGGTCAAATCCTACTCATCCTTACAGTTCTTATCTTACTCTACTTCCTTCAAGAAGCCTCCTCTGCTTTCCCTCCCCAAGACCTCTGTGCTTAACCCTGTTATACCCCACAATGTAACTTCCTGTTTATTTGTCCATGGGATCCTGAGATCATGGCTCATTGCTTGTACATTGTTTTCTATGTAACATCATATTGGTATAGTCAAGATGCACCATACATATAAGCTCCATGAACATATCAGCACCATCTATCAAGTATCTATTACAGAATAGTAACCATCATTTGTGAGAAAACTAATCTTGGGCTGCTGAGCTTTGTGTTGTACAGGTAGAAGAAAAGACAGTTTGAAGTTATACAGACTGGAGATAAAATTCTACCACCATTGCATTATTAGCCCTGTGGATTTTGCAACTTTACTCCTCATCTAAAATCTCAGTTTGCTCCTCTGTAAAACAGAGAGGAAATACTAAGTGCAGGATTGTGGCAAAGATTGAAAGCGACCAAGCCAATATGAAGCTGGGCATGCCAGCTGGCACCAACAGGTGTGTGGTGTATGTTTGTTCCTTTAACAATGAGGGGCTAATGAGTGAGAAACTGTCAGGCGTTTTGTTCAGAACTGTGATAGAGACTGGGTGTGTTGGTTGTGTCTCATTAACTCATCTTCAGTTGCAGCCAGGAAATCAAGGTGCCATCGAAGAGACTTGCTGAGCAGGAAGGTGGTGCTTTGGGTGGTGCCCACTATAGCAGCAAGTGGGGGGCTGTGTGTGTGTGGCAGATCTCTGCTCTGCTGTTATCCTGCTTATTTGTCTGCAACTGAGAGGGTTTCATAATGAAGTGGAACTCTGGTGATGTGGTTCTCTTGAGTGAAAAAGTCATTTTCATACTCTATGAAATAGTAATTAAGTCAGTTCATGAAATGTCTAATAACCGGCAGGTGTGGCGATAACAGAATCCTGAAAGGCTTCTTGGGAGAACAGAATCCACTAGCACAACTGTGTGTGCTTTAGGGGAGATTTGACTATTACCATTGTTTCATTCTTTTCCTTTTTAAAAAAATTTTGAGACAGGTTTTGCCAGTGTCCTTGGGCTCAGTTGAGGACAGCTGCTGAGAAATTATGGCTTCAAATACACAGTTTTACTTATAACACTAAATAAATTGTTTCTCTTCACAAAGAACATCATTTGGGGACAAAGGTGACTCCATGAAAAGAACCAGCCATGTAAAATCAAACTAATACTATGCATAATTAGATTCAAAAGCCTTGAGTTGAGCTAACATCATACAGGTCTGAAACTTCATTATTTCCTACCTCACTCACTAACTGATCATTTTTGTCTTCCCTCTTTTTCCTGCACATTGCTCTAAGATCATTTTCTGTTAACACCTCTTTGCATGATATACTTCACTTTCAGTGGGTTTCCCAAAGGAGGGAAAATCCAAACTTTTAAGTCTGAATTTTAGCCCTTCTCAGTTATCTACCACCTCAGCAGGCCCTGTAGCAAACTATCCACCACAACTTACGTTCAAGGGTTCTACTTATACTACCTGTTACCCTCTAGCAAAGACTCTGCTTATACTACCCGCTACCATCTTACAATGACCTCACTTATACTATCTGCTGCCACCTTAGCAGGATACTATACCCACTTATAAGGAAGGGCCCTACTTATATTATCCTTTTCTGTTTTATAGGATCTTCTGCTGTAGGTAAACCATACACATGGTGTCCCAAAAGAGGAGATGCAAGAAACTTGAATTTTTTTTTGAGAGAGAGAGAGAGGGTCTCACTTTGTAGTTTGGGCTGGCTTAAGTTCATTATGTAGCCCAGGCTAGGCTCAAACTCATAGCAATCCTCCTGTCTCTGCTGCCCAAATGCTGAGATTACAGGCATGAGTCACCACACCCCTTACTGTGGTATGTGGTACTGATTGCTAGTGGACATGAGTCATCCACCACCCCTGGTACTGTATGTGGTTACTGGGATCAAACCAGGACCTTGTGCTTGCTAGGCAGGTGCTGGAACCACTGAGCTAAATCTCTGGCCCAGGTAACGTTTTCTGACTGAAGTTCAGTAGTATATTTTCACTGATCACTAACCTAAGTCTCCAAAGCATGTATGTGGTAAATCCACCAGTGTTCTACTTACACTGTCATAGTTCTGTTGGCCTCTGAGTAGCAGCAGTTTGGTAAAGTTAGCAGCTGATGTAAGACAACTCAAGGCATTTTCATTGGGCCCCTGAGGGGTCACTACATTTTCAGTAACTTTATCACTGTTGGAAGATAGACAGCCCAAGAGAATACTATGTCCAGCTTGTATTAGCTACTCTCCCATCACTGGGACAAAATTCTTGGCACCCACAATTTAAAGGAAGTGAGATTTATTTGACATGCAGTTTCCACTGGTTTCAGTCCAAGGCTGACTCCAAGACAGAAATGGCATGGCAGAAGGGAACATCTGTCAGTCCCATGGAAGTCTGAAAGCAGAGACAGAAAAGAGGAGTCCTGGAAAAGAATACACTTTTGCAAGTCACACCCCTGTGACCACTTCCAGCCAGGCCCCACCTTGTGCAGCACATTCAGCTACTGAACTCATTGATGGATGAATCCGTTGATGTGCAGAGCACCTCTCACCATCCAAAAATGAGACTTGGGGGGAACCTTAGATATGAGTACCATAAAGCAGCCCTGGTTTAAATAAGCTTACTAGTATTATTGGAAATAGGATGGTCTTCTTCACTTAGGTTTAAATAGATGTTCTTTATATATTTTTAAGACATTTTAAAACTGCATTGAAATGGATGTAGCATTGGAAAGATGAGGAGAGGATAGTGAGTAACTGAACTGCACCTAACATAAAACAGTGCTGGATTCATACCTACTCTAGGGAGGGTAGGCACAAGAGACTCTCCAAATGAAGAATCCTGTTAGGAGTCAGCAAGCTACTCTTTGGGCTGAAAATAGCATCTTAGGAGCTCTCCTTAAGATTACAGGACCATTGATGATTTTAATCACATGAAATTCCTGCAGGGTTTTGATTCTTTCATTGGGGTTTTTGTGGAGACTGAGGAGCCATAAGAGAAGAAAATGAGAATAAAACCCAAGAAATTTGAACATGACAGTGTAGCTTAGCTTCCTATTCTCAAGAAATCTTTCCACAGATCTGCTGTTTCTATTTTTGTTTTAATATTTAACCCACTTTTCTCATCTGAAGGATAAGATTGTCGTATATTAAAATAATACCTACTTTTGACTGAGAACCAGCTCCATATATTGTATTTATTAGATGCTTATTATATAATGCATGACTTTATTAAATACATTTTTTATATTTTCTCTTTTATATAAGTTTCTTATAGATATTTTATTTAACTGTATTCTGTCAGGTAAGGATTACTATTCCTATTTTATAACTGAATAAACTGAGGTCTAAATTAAGAGGCAGACACAGGTTCTCATCAGTAAGTGGCAGAACCAGGATTTGCCTTTGTGCATATTTGGCTTCAGTTGGCTATAAAGGATATATTTCTAAACACTGGAAGTAAACATTGCCTCCCACATGTTGTTTTTGTCTGTTTTAGTGCAGGGTGCAAAGTAAATTTTATGAGTTTTATAAAATTAAGTGGAGTGATTGCCACATATTGAGAGAAATGGACAATTGTCTAGCAACTGATTTCATAAAGCTTATATCTACTGATCTACTAGAAAATGAGGTGAATCTATGGTGTAGATTTCATGTTTTTGTTTTTTCCTCTTGCGTTCATCATCTTCTAGTTTTACAATACTGGAATGTCTTACAGGAATATTCTTTCTTTCTTTTTTTTTTGAGACAGGGTCTCACTTTGTAGTTCAGGCTGGCCCTGAGCTCACTATGTAGCCCAGGCAAGCCTCCAACTCAACAATCCTCCTGTCTCTGCCTCCCGAGTGCTGGGATTACAGGCATGAGCCACCAGGCCCAGCACTGTGGTATGTGGTATTGATTGCTGGTGGGCGTGAGTCACCACGCCTAACACTGTATGTGGTTACCAAGATCGAACTCAGGACCTTGCGCTTGCAAGGCAGGCGCCGGAACCACTGAGCTAAATCTCTGGCCCATTCTTTCATTTTTTTTTATTGAATTAGATGTTAGAAAAAGAAAAGGCCAAGATTGTATAAATTTAAATTGATAATTATTCTCCCCTGCTTTTACCCATGAATCTTCCTTTGAAGGTTAGGAAAAGAGTTCTCAAATGCATGAAGAGATGGATGGAGATAAATACATTCATGGTTAAAGGTAGAAATTATCATTGTGAATTTTGGGTGGTAAAAGGGAGATAATCAGTAGTTGATTATATTCTAATATTTTCTATGGAAGATTCCATGTGATTGGATGATATAAAGCCATATTGAATCAGGGCAAACTTAGGGAAGCCCTCCTCCTCCTAACATGTTTCTTTTTCTCTTTCCTGGTCACAGAGGCAGGGACCTATCAACGCTTTTGAAGATCCTCGAATCCCCTGTGGTTTCCAGTCCAATTATCACCAGCAAAGACCTTGCTTCCCATTCTGGGATGAGATGGCCACTCAGGAAGTTCCTACTGGCCTCGAACACTATGGCTCAGGTAGGAACAAACAAGCTGGGATGAGGAGAGTTGAAGGACAAGGGCAATTTGACAAGGCTGCATGCTCCGCAGTAATGCTGCCATGGTTTACTTGAGGACGGATGCTATTGTTCTCTGATGGAAAGCCCCAGGCCTTTTCAATAATTTTGCATTACTTTATTGTTCGACAGGAAGACTAAACTCTAGAAATGGGCCCAAGAGGGACTATTTTGAGTCTCTTTTGTTAACAGTTTTGCTTAGTGAGCATTTCCTGACACTTGCTCACTTTGTGGGAGTTGTGGACAAAAAGGCTGCAAATTTTGTCACCACAAAGGTTGAACTTGAAAAACAAAGGTGCATGAATTACTTAGCTTTTTTTGCAGAGCATCACCTCTTCCACTTATCACCTCTTTCTGTTAGTCTTTATATCTCTGCACACAAGCACCAGTACTGCGCATCTCTTTCCTCTGCTTGCCTCTCCCCAGCCCTGATTCAAAGCAGATCCTCTTTGCTCAGCATTCCTTCTCCTTCCTGGTCTTACTGATGATAGTGCTGCCCCCTGGCGAACAGGAGTCAGACGCCTCCAGGGAGCTCTGTGGAATAAATAGATCTGCTCACCCAAGGACCTCAGAAGTCTGAAATGCTTTTCTCTGTGCTATTTTCTACACTCGTTCTGTTTCTTACAGTTTTTCCTTACCTGCTAGCATTTTTAAAAACTACAAAATGTAGAGCTTGAATGTGAGGATAATGAAATGATCAACTCAGATAGTAAGTCCAGGTTTTCATGAGACCTTGTTAAGGTAACAAATCCAAATACCAAAAGCCAGGCATAATTTGTGTTTTATCCAAGGATGAATTCTTGGCATGATGAAGGTCATTACTTTTACATATTGAACCCAATTCTGAGAAATTACATGGGTGAAGTCATGGAACTGAGAACATCTTTGGATACAAATGTAATTTCCTTGTGCCATATCCTTTTACCTTTCCATAACTTCATGGTAAACTACTTTTATGACAATAGTGAAATAAAACAAATGTCTGTTTGTTGTCTGTGTTCTATTTTTCATCAGACATAAATGCAACCATACAGGGAGAGCTGCTGTAGTACTTGGTAAGAGATACGTGTGGGTTGCAGGAGGCATAGGAAGTTGTTTTGCAGTTGCCTGGTTCCTCTTCAGGACAGAATGAAGTCAACTCCTATTTCCATAGTCTCTTGCCTCATTAGCCTTTGATCTTTGAGATATTCTTTGGCACACTTGGGTTGCAGACATAATAACATTTATGTGAGCGCATTCTGCCTAGCATGTCAGTTCCTGTACGCATAAATCCAAATGTCTCAGCTGTCTACATTACACTAAAAGACTGGGAAATCTTGCACCTGTTCACAGGTTCACCTTAAGGACTTAAAGCTTGAGAACATAAAACGTTATTTAAAATTCTAAGCAAAAACGTTATTTATGTAAGTGAAAGGTCAAATGGTTGTGTCAGTATTCACATAATCCTTCAATCGTATGAATGCTGCAAGGATGAAATTTTACACCTTCCAGTGCAACTGAGATTAAAGCTACCTTGAATTATTTTTGGCTTTTTAATGGTTGAAGACATTTCACACTTGTCCATGCCCTCAAGATAAGAATGGGTCTTTGAAGAACAAAAACAAAAGTTCGCCTCTTGGTATTGGTCAGTTTTCTCAGTGTTGGGACAAAACACCTGATACCTGCAACTTAAAGAACAACGGTAGGTTTTGGCTCACTTTAGGTTTCAGCTCGTAATCCATGTCCTCCCAATCAGCTTTAAACCCATCAGTGGGCTAACCCACTGATGTTGTTACAGCTCTGTGTGGCAGTCACTCCTGCAGGAGACTCTTAATCCAGTCAAGGTGACAAAATTTAATTGGTACACTCTTCCTCAGAGCAAAGAGACACAGTCCTTTTCTTTCTTCTAGGTGGCTACCATAAACTCCCAAGGAGAGAAAACTTTTTATTTTTTTTTCCTTGCCAAGGTCCTTAAATGCTAAAAGAAATAGTTTTTCTTTTAAAGCCAATGAGACAGTATCTATAAAGCCTGTGACCAATACCACTAAATGAAATTGCCTTTAAGTGCCTAAATTCATTGAAGTATATCACAGGTTACTTTACTCTTATTGGATGGAAGCTGGACCCACCCAAACCTTTGCTGCCACCAACTACAGCACGTCAGTGGAAAAGAGCTTCTATGGGGGTTTGGCTCCCTTCTGGCCAGGGGCAATCTCTTTGCAAATGTGGGATATTGCTCCTATTGCCTAGGCTCCCTCTGATAGAAATATCTGGCGAGAACCCCGAGGCTTTGCAGCGCCCCTGTGCTGTGTGAGCTGTCCAGATGAAGGAGAAGCAGGAACTATTTCTGGGCTGTGATCCAGTTTGCCTCAGTGATTGGTGTCATTTGGAAAGCAATCATGGGGTTATAAGGAAGGGAGATGAAGGCATGGACCAACCGATGATTTTCCCAGCTGTGGCACATTTTCTTGGAGATGTTGAATAAAAAGAAAGGGAGAGAAATACTTCATATTTTTTTCATCTTCTTTTATCCTATTTATAACTTCAGCTTCCTTCCCTTCCTCTGTCTCATGGCTACTTCCTAGTCCTGCTTCCCCCTCACATTTGTGCTCTCAGAAGGGATGAATGAACTTCTTTGCGAGAATCACACATCTGTCAGTGAGTGGAATGCCGACTGGAGGGGCCCTCCAGGAAGGACCAGCAGCCGCCCTCTGCCTGTTGTTCCTATTCATGAAGGGCAGAGGCTGAGGGGGAGGAGAGGGAAGGAGGGAGGGTCGAAGAGAGAATGCAGCTGAGAGAAAACATGAATGGGAAACATCTGACCAGGTGAGGGAAGAAAAGACTCAGCCATCAAGGCTGGGAATCACGGGGACAGAACAGATAGAGAAGGGGTTCAGAATGAGAAAGACCAGCCATGGGGAAGTAGATAGAAAAATAAAGGTTAGCTGGGAAGTAGAAAATAAGAGAAAGAGAAGAAGAAAAATGAATGGGAAGGGGCAAGAAGTGGGGAGGCCCAGCAAAAAGACAAGGCGAGAAGGGGAGGGAAAATGACATGAAAGAGAAAAATAGATGATTCTGGGGACATTAGCTATACAGCTAAAAAGAGCAGGCCCATTTGCATGCAATTGCCTGTGCAGCTGTACATTTCTTCGGGACAATCTTGCAGTCATCATTTTCTTTCATTCTTATCTCCTCCTCTCGTCCGCCCCTGCCCCCTTCTCCCTGTCAGCCTGGAGCCATTATCAAGAGCCAATGGGGCTGAGAGCTAGTGTTCTGCATGAATGAATGGGGTCCTTTCTGTCCCGGCTTCTCGTCATCCTTCTGTCAGGGAACCTTGTGTATCAATGGAGCCCCTTACACAAGACAGGGCTGCAATGTCTGTTACTGTTTATAGTCTGGCTGGAGTGGAGCCACTGACCCTGCCTCTTTTCTGGTCCTTCTCTGTTATGTCCCTCGCTCTCAGCCCTCTCACTCAATCATCGGAAGGAGAATCATTTTTTACATGTCGAGCTCTTGCTCCCTGTCTCTGGGGACTCCAGTAATGTACGGGCATTAACTGTTACGACTAATTCCTATCCTCAGCCCAGTTGTGAATCGACAGAGTAGATGCAAACCATTTTCAGATGTAAGCAAGGGGCCTCACACTGCAGCCCAGCCCTGTAACACCTGTTTTCCCTGGAAACTAGACACTGACTCAGAGAGCCCCGGGGAGAACCCAGGCCACTTACATCACAGGACTGCCACCATCCACATTTGACTCTGTCTCCCACTTCTGAAGATCATGAACAACATGTCGGAAAATACTTGGCAACACTGGCAATGCGTACGTGGCACCCTTCCAGAGTGATAGGGTGTCAGCTTGTTTTTCATTTCAGCGATTAATTTTCAGATCCAGACGTGGATTTGTCTTGAATCAACTAAACTTGTGGAGGTGATGTTGCTGTCAAAGTGCACTTGCAAAATCCTTTCTTAGAGATGAGTAATCTGTAAGCATAGAACTTCAACTGACCTTCAGAACAGTAATCCTGTGGTCTTACTGCCATACTATTTGATTCGAGAAACAAAATGGAGTGTTTTTCTTCTTGTGTAATGTAGCTTGGTATGCTTTGGTTTCTGACCACAGCGAGACCCTATACACACTTACACAAAGAGTACCTGCCATTTCCCATTCTTGGTGAGAAACAGTGGACATATAATGTAGTAGTAAAGAATCCACACTTTGGAACTGTACTGCTTGGAATTTTCGCCAGCTCTTCTAAATTGAGACTTTAGGTAACTTAATTTTGGTACTTCTGTTTTCTCCTACATACAGAAGTTTCTCAAAGTGTGTTTCCCAGACTAACAACATCAATATTGTTGAAAATGCGATGCTTTAAACCTTATTTCAGACTTATTGAACTGGAATCTCCCAAGATGCATCAGAATCACCCGGAGAGTTTGTTACATGTAAGTTGTAAGGTTTCCCTCCACAAGGGTTTCTGGGTCAGTGGATCTAAATTAGGGGCTCAGCAATTTGCATTTCTGATAAAATTCTCAGGTACCACTGATGCTACTGCATTAGAGGTCACACTCTGAGAATCATTCAGTTAATTCATGCAAAGCATAAAACAGTACCTCACTTAGTAACCAGGATATGAATGTTTGCAATTATAAATCATTGTCCTGGAGTGACTTCTGACTCATTGTCCTGAAATGTGTGGGAAGCATTGAGTCAGAAAGTGACCTCTGGATTGGCTGAACACATTGCATGGCCAGAGCCATGCATTGGCTACTAAGAAGACAGACAGAGAATGGGAAAGACTTACTCCTTGCCTACGAGCAACCTTTACTCAAGGGTGTACATTTACTTGGTAGAGCAAATGATTCATGCATGCAATACCACATTTATTTATCACATGAAGCTCGGCAATGTCAATGAATGATCCCAGACCATACTATTTAAAGTTTCTCAAACAATTTAACTAATAAATGGTTGAACTGAAGAATGTCTTTCCCAAATAAACTTTGGAAGTTCAAGTGGGAGCTAGTGTTGAGAGTCTGAATTCATAGTGTGTCCTGGGGCTTTCTCAGCCAGTGGGGCGGCTGGGAGAGATCAAACGTGGGCAATGTTTGGAAAGGGCTAGAGACAGCCAGGTGGGAAGTTTCAGCAGAAAAAAACAGATGCCTCCAGCT
>PVIC010016518.1:0-22212 GCA_004025085.1 Thryonomys swinderianus | reverse complement strand
GTCTCTACGCCCAGCATTATATGTGGTTTCCAGGGATCAAACTCAGGACCTTGCGCTTGCAAGGCAGGCGCTAGAACCACTGAGCTAACCCTCCGGCCCAAGGTCCTAGGTTTGATTCCTGTTACCAAGAAAAAAAAAAAAGTGTAAACAAAGCGACCTTGGGAGGAAAGATCTCACCAGGCATTTGTGCTTTGTCGCTGAGAATGGTAATGATAATGGAGCAGAGACCGGGACAATATCTCATTCTCACTGTCTTCCAGACCCCATCCCAAGTATTCGACTCCTGAGAGTCTGGAAACAGCCCCATAGTGGGCACTATTCTCACTCCAGTGTCATAGGCAGGAGGTCAAGAAGTTCAGGGGAAGGGCAGAAAGGGGTGCAGAGTGCGGCTGGGAGCTACTCATGAGAGCCCAGGCCTTGTGCCTCAGCAGCCTCTGCCAGGTGGGCTTGGGCTGCCCTTGAAAGCTGTACATACACCCCAGATGGGCATGCAGTGACGAGCTGGTGCTGCGGACACAGGCTGGTATGCGGGGTGGAAATATGGGGCAGTGGTGTGACTCTGCACCCTTGTGCATGGAAGGTCTTGAGGAACCAGGCTACCTTTCACTCTCCTAATCACAAAACCCTCAGCCTACATCACTCATGCCCTGGGCAAAGTACTCAGGCCCCTGGCAGGGATGTCTACACTGGACTGCTTCTGTGCGGGGCCTGAGTGTAATCCCGAGTGAAGCAGTCTGAGCCTGCTGCTCAGTGTGGCACCCTAGTCCAGCTCCCAGCTCTGTGACCACAGACTGCACAGCGCGCAGGGTGCAGCCTTGGGGACAGTTCTAGAGGCTGCTAGATTGTCAGCCCCATTTTTTTTTTTTTTTTTTGAGACAGGGTCTCATTTTGTAGTTCAGGCTGGCCCTGCACTCACTATGTAGCCCAGGCAAGCCGCCGCAAACTCAGCAATCCTCCTGTCTCTGCCTCCCGAGTGCTGGGATTACAGGCATGAGCCACCACGCCCTGCATTATGGTCTGTGGTATTTATTGGTGGTGGGCGTGAGTCACCACGCCCAGCATTCTATGTGGTTACCGGGATCGAACTCAGGACCTTGTGTTTGCGAGGCAGGCGCCAGAACCACTGAGCTAAATCTCCGGCCCTGTCAGCACCATTTTACAGAGAGGACGCCAAGGCTCAAGGAGGAAGTTAAGGGGAATTGAAGCCAGTCGCTGGACGTGCCCCCTTCAACCCGGGTGTGTAGAGGGAGGGTGGGGGCTGTGGGTGTGAGCTGCGCGCGCAGTGCAGGCTCTCTACCCTCTGTCTCCTCTCTCTTCTCTTTGGGGTCCTCACCCTCACATCTCCTGCGTGAGCCTCTCCACGTCCCTGGTGCTGTCCCCTGCTTTCCTCATTTCGTTCTGGGCCTCCTCCTTCCCTTCGCTCCTGCTCCTACGTCAGTTTCTCCCGGCTCTCTGTCCCCATCCCTGTTTTGGGATCTCAGTGCCTGCACTGTTCAGTCCCTCTCTGTCCCTCAGGCTTCAGTTTTTTTAAATGTGGCTCCTGGATGGCAGCCCCCTTCTGCTCTCAGTCTCTGTCTCCTCAGCCTCCTCTGTCTCCCACCTGCGTCCCAGGCCTGTCCCAGGCCCCTCATGTCCCCCTTTCCAGGCCAAGGGCAAGGAATCTGGGCCAGACAAGCTCCCCTATCTCTCCAGCCCCCCTCCCCTCCCAGCCTTAAAAATAGCAGGAGAAATTGGGACGGTCGCCCAGGGGGTGAGGGCGGGGCGTGGCCGGAGGAAAAGGAGGAGGAGGTGTCCAGGCACTCACATCCGTCTGGGGACCCTTCCCAGCACCTGGACACTCGAAGGTCACGAATTCATGGCATCGCCGGTGAACCACGAAGCTGCAGACTGAAGAAGAAAATCACAAGAGACACAGAGCCAGAGACACACGAGTAAACCCAGAGAGACCCCACGAAACACAACCAGAAAGAGCTGAATGGAAAGAAGGGGGCTCAGAACAAATAGGATGCAGCAGAGTCCAAGGGGAGGCAGAGACAGAGACACAAAGAGATGGACTCAAAGAAAGAGAGGCGATTAATCACTGATACAGAGCTGTGATCACCCACAGAGCCAAAGTGGGACAGACAGACAGACAGACTAGAAGAAAGAAAAGAAAATCAGCCCCGCGGCTCTGAAGACCCAGGCCCACAGAGGGTGAGCAAAGGCGGGGAAGAGCAGACAGATCCAAAGAGAAGACATAGACAAACCTCAGACACAGCCCCTAGCGAGGACCCGGGGAGGAGTGAGTCTGGGGTACGCCCCGGCCCGCCCCCACCCTGACTCACTGTTGACAGCAACTGGCAGCTGGCGCTTTAGGACTCGCCCCCTTCCCTGCCCCCCATCAGGGTGACCCCACCCGGCCTGGCCCTGCTTGGGAGGGATGGTGTTGTCATGGCGACCGCAGTGGGGGGGGGACTCTGACTTGGCATCTCCAGCCCCTTCCCCCTTCCACTCCCCCTTTTCCCAAATCTCCCTGTTCCCATGGCAACAGATTCTCCAAATATCTGTCCCCACCTGGAGTTGGCCAAGGGAGGGGCCCCAGCACCACCTCCGCGGATGGCCCGCTATCGGAGCTCCCTCCCCGCCACAGGCTGTGTCTCTGCCACACCCCCAGCCCCGGGCTCCCCCGCGCCTCTCTGGGGACTTCGAACACGTGTGCGGCAGCTCCAACTGTGGGGCCCCTGCCTCCACCCTCAGGGGTCCCAGAAGTGCGGGTCCCAGGTCTTACCTTGGCACTGCAGGCCCTGTTTTCCAATACCCCTGGAAGAGTCGCGCCCGGGTCAGCGCAGAGGGCCCTGGACCTCCCACTCGGCCACCCCCCGCCATCACGGCTCGGAGCTCTGCAGCCTCCGACCCTCCCTCCGCGGCGGCCAGGTTCTCAGCCCAGCCTCCTCCTCTCCAGACCCAGGAGTTCTGGCCCGGAGCCCCCCGCCGCAGACCCCGAGGTCCAGGGCCCAGACCCTCCTGCCTCTGACCCGAGGTCCAGCCCCCCCGCTTCCACCTGCCGGAGCCCCAAGTCGGGTGCAGCCCCTCTGCGCCTAGTCCGCACCCCGTTCCCTCTTCTTTCGGGCCTCAGCCCCTCTTCCCTTCTGACTCTGCGTCCAGGCCCCTGGCCTGCGCCCCACCGCCCTGGAGCTCTCCCGCTCGCCTGCGGGGCCAGCCCCACCGCCCCGTCCCGCCTCACCAGATGAAGTCGGTGCAGTGGCTGCAGAAGGTGGGCTGCTTGAAGAAGCGAGCAGTGAACTTGTGGCTCTTGACTTCGTGGACCACCTTCTGCCTCAGGGCCCCCTTTCTGCAAAACAGGGGCCGGGGTCCGCCCTCGCAGTCGCCTCCGCCCGGGCCCAGGCCGGCCATGGCCGGGATCGCGGGGGACCCTGGCTTCCTACTAGGGCGCGGGCAGCCGGAGGCGCAGGCGGCGGGCGCTGGCTCGGCACCTGCTCAAATGTGGGAGCGCCGGCTGGGAGGAGGCGTCGCCACGACGACCGCGGGGCGGGGCTTCGCTTAGCTCCCCCTCGCACGTGCACACACCCACTCGAGGCGTGGCTGCGGGCGGGGACACCCTCGGATCCTGGTCCTCGCTCCTCCCTCTTCCTCGCCCGCTAAGTGGCTGGGAGGATCCTGTCAACCCCGTATCTCCGCCCGCACCTCGGTCACTGAGTCAGTCAACAAACTTTCCGCTCGGTACTGAGGGTCCAGTGCGCAGTCTGCGCACTGCTCCTGACGCTGCCCGCCTCTCCGAGTCCAATGCGCCCTTCAGGGATCGTCTCTGTCTCCTGCGGCCTCGGTTCCCGGAGAGCAGTGTCTCCCACGCTCTGCGTCCAAGAACTTCCGTGCTGTGTGTCTGCTACGCGTTTCCCTGTCTCACCTCCCTCCGCCCCGGCCACGGCCCTTCGGGCTTGCGTGGCTCGGTCCGGCTGAGAATCCGCGCGCCATTTCCAGCCTGCGTCCCGCTCGGCCAGGCGCTGTCACTAGGGGTCTCTGTGTCTCGCACTTCTCCCTCCTCCTCTCCCTCTCCATGTACCCCGTCCCAGGAGTCTCTCGCCCCTTGGTGTTCCCCCGTGACTCCCTCGGCTCATCCTCCCCGAAAATCAGTGTGCCCCGCGGGGCGCTCGCAGTCCGGGTTTCCCCGCCGCCCTGCCTACGGTGCGCTCCGCCCCCCGCGCTTCCGGTCCCGGCTCAAGGGAGTTGTTGCCGGGGCAACCGGCCTCCCGAGGCGCGACGCATCCTGGCCCTTGTAGTCCTTCTGCGCCGCTGCACTCGGGACGCGCTCGGGAACTCCCTTTCCCGGCGTGCGCCGCGCGGGGGTAGGCGGGGGCGCTCACCGCAGCTCCCGGGGCTCCGGGACCTACGGGACGAACCCTGGCCCTGGATGGACTAGTATTTCCAGATGAGGCCAAGGTTATCTCGCTTCCAATTCCTCCCCGTCTGACTGAGGAAACAGGTCTCGGCGCCCTCCTGGAGCCCTCCCCAAGAATGACACGAAGCCCAAGTTCTCTTGTTTATCTTTACGTTGCGATTTAAAAACAAAACATACCATCGTGAATGTGGGAGTAAAGGAAGGGGCAAGACTTATATGACTGACAGCAGGAGCTATAGGAACTGACAGCTCCGGGAAGTTAAAAAACAATATAAATTTATACATTTATATATACCATGGTATACATGTGAGTCCCCGAGCAGCAGAAAGCAGCAAGAAGCAACTAGCACACAGAAACGCGTGTGCGCGCCACACGCGTGTAAACACACATATGCACAACACCAATGCTCTGGCCAAGGCACAGCCAACTCCCCGGGACCCTAAGCAGGAAAAACTTCCTAACTTCACCTGGCGGCACAGAGCCAGCAGTAGCTTGTACCCTCGACATCCGAAAAAGGATAAAAAGGAAGGCCAGGTGATCGCCTTTAAGACTGGCAGTAGCCATTTCCCTCCCTCCCGGGCCTAAGTGGGGCACATTATTTTTAACAAGAGGCTGGAGGGTTCCTCTGCCTCAGACACTTCAGACCTTTGTACGACCAGCTCCTGTTTTGGGAACACAAAGGATGAAAGACATCCAGGTCCTGCTTCCTCTAAGATGGCCTCTAAGCAGTGGGGTTACTGAGCCTGGCAAAATTGGTGGGAGCAGTGTCAGGCTGTGCTCGGGGCCAGGTGGGCCTAGGAACCAGGGTCTGTGCTTACAGCCTCCGGTCCATTGGGAATTGTTCACCTGCAGAGAAGTGTTCCTCTAGCTTAAAATTAAGGGGCACAGTGTACCCCCCCTGCACTAGGGGCAAGGGACCTGAGCCCTGGCCACCCCAGCACGCGCGCACGCGCACGCGCGCACACACACACACGACTAAGGCACAGCGAGGGTGGGCAGGCATGCTTTGGCAAGGAGGCCTCTCCCAAGGCCGTGGCACGAACAGCTGCAGAGAGCGTGTGGACGTGGGGGCTCAGCACCTTTGGAGGTGAGGTTGGGGAAGGGGAGAGTTGAGGGCTCCCTAGGAAATGCAGGGACGCGCTGGGAGACAGGCAGACGAGGAGCCAGTGGGAAACCAGAACCCAGAGAAGATGGATGGAAGAAAGGGGCGGAGTCCGGAAGCAGCTAAGGGACAAAGCAGGGTTGGGCACCCCCCAGACAGGAAGGACAGGAGCCAGAGAGGAAAGGGAAAGAGGGAACAGGCAGCAGAGCAGGGTGAGCCGGAAGGGGGTCGAGAGGGAAGGAGGAGGAAACAAGTCTCAGTGATGGGAACTCAGGGAGGAGGAAGACGGAGGGACACAGGAGCCCCAGGAGTCTCAGACCTTGACGAACACCAGGCGGGCAGAGTGCACCAGGTCAGCTACATAGGCCAGCAGGTTGATGCCCGTCAGGATGGCCACCGCCAGCTTGCGGTCCCAGGTGCACACGCTGTGGGGGTGCCTGACGCTGCAGCTCACATCCCAGGACCGGCGGGGCTCGCCGCCGTACTTCTCATTGAAGTGGTAAAGGGGCCAGAGGACCAGGGCGGAGGCGTACATGAGCACAGAGAGCAGCGCCAGCCCCGACAGGAAGCTGGGGAAGGGCACGGGCAGCACGCTGGTGCATTCGCCCAGGTTCAGCAGGATGGCCACGGCAGCCAGGATGAAGCAGATAGAGTACACGGCCACGCACCACTCCAGGGCGGGTGCGCGCTGGTACAGGTGGGGGTCGCTGATGAAGACGAAGATGACGCAGGCCACAAAGGTCTCCAGCACTTTGAGCAGCCCGGGCACGGTAGCCATGTAGCCGGTGACCTCACCAGGCCTCGCCCGAGTCCAGGCCACTTCGGTGGCATAAGCCAGGCAGGCCACACAGGAGAAAGTGGTGGCGGCGATGGCATGGTCACGGGAGCGGCCGTGGGACATGAACTGCACGTAGGTGGTGGGGTAGATGATGGAGGACGTCAGGCAGAAGAGGGCAGCGTAGCAGGCATAGGTGATGGGGAAATTGCGCCAGGACAGGGGGAAGTGGGCCTGCAGCCCGCCCAGCTCCACCACCAGCACCACAAGGGTCACAGCAAAGCAGAAGCACCAGGTGAACATGGCCCAGTGTCCCATGGGGCCTGTGTAGGCACCCACGCTGGCCACCAATGAGAAGGCCACGCAGGTAGACACCAGCTGCAGCAGACGCAGCAGGCCCAGGGGCTGGGTCAGTGCCCGAGGGGACCCCACCACGGTCGATGTGGTCGTGATGGTCGTGCGGGTCACCGTCACCGGCATGGCTGGGAAAAGCAAAAGATGTTCTCAGAACAAAGTATTGCAGGCCCTGAAGCTGTGCAGGATGGTTCCTGCCTGTGCGCAGGAGGCTGAAGCAGGAGGGTCTCTGGGTTCAAGGGCAACTAGAGCTAAATTGACCTGTTCAAGACCAATCTGAACTACACAGGGAGACTCTGTCTCAGAAAACCAAGCAGGAATAACTACTGCTGTGGGCTCCTGGGGAGTTCCCAGTATGTGGGGCTTTTGGTCTGCAAACAGTTTGGTCACTCCAGTCTGAGGCTCCTCTGTGTCACAGCCCGGAATTCCAAGCCTGCTCATTCCGCGCCACTCCAGACACTTAAGAGGTATCCCCCCTGCCCTCTGCGACCTCTCCTCCCCGAACAGACTTCAACTTTTGCACAATTGTGTTTCCTCGCCTCCTTTCTGAAGAGATCTGCTCAGGGCCCTATCTAGTATCTTCCTCTCAGCGGTCAGGACTCTGGCCTGGGCACGGTAACCCGAACACTGCCCTTCCACGGGTTCTGGCAAAGTCAACTCCCCACTTCCCATGCCCGGGGCGACCTCAGCCGGAGCCAACAGACCCAAACCAACAGCTTCACATCCTTGTCCAGAGCCCCTCTGAGAACCCCAAAACCTTCCTCACAGTGCTGACACCCCGGTATTACCAGGACATGGCTCTCTGCCACCGGGAAATGAAACTTCCCTATTCCGGGCTCTGCTGAACAGCAAGACAATGCCGGCTTCAGCTGCTGCACGGCCCGGCCCAGGCACACAGGCGCCGGCGGCCGTGGCCACTCCGGGAAGCCAGCTCCTCCCTCAGGCTCGCGTTTGGGTCCGGGCCGAGCACTCACCAGCGGTTCTAGGTGGCCACGTGGAGGAAGAAAGTCCGGCAATAGAGAGGACCGAGCGGGGAGTCACCTGGGGAGAAGTCAGCAAGGCTCAGGCCTGGCTCCGCCCTCCTGGTCCCCGGACGCTGCTGGCCGCGCCCACCGGCTCTGCAATCCGGCGCTTCCCCATCGGGGAAGGAAATTCGTCCGGGGCCAGAGGGATTGGGGTGTGCCGGGCTTCAGGCACCACACACTGCGTGGGCGACGCGGGGGGTAGTGACGAGGCGGTGCTGCGATCCCCACCGGGGCCCGGGCGGGTGGCCAGAGCGCGCCAGCGGGCCCGCGCCTTATAAGGCTTCGCGTGGCGCGACCGGGAGCTCACGGCCTCCGGGGGCGGAGCGGGACCCCCGCTCTCCGGAGCCGCCGCCCAGCGTGTGGGCAGCAGGGGCGGCTCTAAGAGCCGGGCGAAAAGGCAGCTCGGACTTTCGAGTCCCTGCGAAGTGAGTTGTGGCCTATGCCGCCGGGGAATCTCCAGGGGAAGGAGCGGGACCCGGCTCTGGGCCGCGCCCAGCGCTGGGGAAGGGGCGCGCTCTGGCGGGACGAAGCGGAGTTTCCGAGGCGCGCCCGCCCGCCCGCCCTGCGCCGGGCCTTAGCCGCCTGAGGTCAGAGCTCAGGAATGTGAGTTGCAGACCCGCGGGACCCAGACTGGCGCTCGCGCCCCGGGCCTCCCCGCCTCGAGTACATAGACCGGGCGGCCCGGAGCCGGACCCCGCCCAGCCCGCCGGGCCTGCCAGCTCCCGCCCCACCCTAGTCGCCCGGATGCGGTCTTAGCCTCAGCCTTCCAGGGATCCAGACCTATCTTTCTCCTGGGCTCCCGAAGGAATGGGGTCAGAAACAGCCAATGAAAATAACAGAAAAGAAGCGGCGGCCGTGGAGTACATGCCCGAGAAGAGGGGCCGGGCCAGCCTGGGCTGCAGCGCGAGCTCAAGACTTGCCGGACCTACACAGCGAGCCCCTGCCTCACAAACAACAGGACTCGGGCATGGTGACGCACGCCCTTACTTCAAGGGTTCTCGAGGTTGAAGCAGGAGGACCTCCGTAGGTTTGAGGCCAGCTTGGGCTACACAGTGAGGTCAAGGCCAGCCTGAACCATGTGGCGAGACCCTGTCTCAAGACAAAAAAATTAAATCTTAAATCCAGCCACTCTTCCTAAATGCAGGGCTCCCAATTCAGGATCCTCAATTCTGGAGCACCTCCGCCCCTTCACCTCGGGTTTAGAGTTCTCCATCTCTCCGGGACCTCAGGCCCGGGTCGGATCCAGCCTCCGCCCCCAGACCCAGCCTCCTCTTGGGGACGCGGGACCTTTTTGAGTCCAGGATCCAGCCCTGCCCGGCTGGGAACCCGGGCACCCTGGCCCAGCCTCTCTTCCTAGAGACCACTCCAGGCGTCGCAATCTAGTGCTTCGCTGAACCCAGGACCTGAACCGCCGCCCTGGGGCTGTGGGGCCACCCCAGCCTCACCTCTCAGGCCCGCGGCGGCGGCTGCGGCGACAGCCAGACGGCAGCTGTGGACCAGAAGGGTCTACCGGGGCGCGGTTGGCCGGGTAGGGTGAGGACCCGAGAGCGCGCGTGGGCGGGGCGGGGGCGGGGACCCCCATCCCTAGTCCTTGCGGGGGCGGGGCCACGTCAGACCACGCCCCTGAAGGAACCTGCGGCTCGGTTCCCCCTCCGAGGCCGGGTGCGGGGCTGAGGTCACCGTTGCTGTGGTGACAAAACAGGAAGATACAACAGCTGGAGGAGGGGGACTCGGAGGGATGCCCTTCTCTAGCCGCACCTAAAAAAGCTCCCAGCTGGGCCGGCCGTTGCCACGGAAACCCGCGTGTTGACGGACTCTAGGACACAGCGCCCAGCTCTGGCCACCTCCCGCCCGTGTCCTCGCTCTCGAGGGTCTCACGCTTCCGCCCCGCCCTCCTCAGGGACCAGGGTTGCAGCGGGTTGGGGACCAGGACCTCTCTCCCTGGAGGCGGAGAGTGGGGGGTTCCCATGCCGGTCTCCCCGCAGGCGCAGGCCCCCGGAGCCAGGCCCGAGCCCTGCGCTCGGGGGGGATGGGCCCCATCGCCTTGCGCCCGGGTCTCTGTGGGGCTGGGGGCGGGCACCACCCCAAGGCCCAGGCCGGTGACTGGGGTCCAGGCTCCCTAAGATGCTCAGGCCGGGCCCAGGTTCCAGAGCCCGAAGGGCTGACTCCGGTTCGGGGCGGCTCGGCCTCCGGGTCGCAAAGGACCTATTTGCCTCTAGCGAAGGGTTCGGAGGGCTTCAGGCGGGGGCTTCGGGGCTCCCGGGCTGCAGAAGCTGGACGGTGGGGTCAGCCGCTGCCCGCAGAGGACCCAGGGCCGGAGGGAGGCGGCGAAGGCCGGATGCGGGCGGCGCCCTCCCCGGCTGGATGCGCTACTCACCGCGTCGCTGGGTCCGGCTCGGCGGGGCGGGGCCTGCGCGGCGGGACCTGCAGGGACCGCGGGCCGCTGTTACCTTCCCAGACGGCTGGAGGCTGCGCCCGCCCGAGCCCTGCCACGGCCGCGCGCCGCGAGCCCGAGGGGTGGTGGAGACCGCGCGCAGCAAGGAGGCCGAGGAGCGCGCAGACCCTCCGTGCTCGGGCCTGCACAGGGCCGGGCTTACCGCGCCGGCTTCCGGCCTAGTCTGCTCGGGCAGGGCCTGTGACCCACATGTCAGGGACTGGTTGTTAGCCCGAGCCTACCCAGGACATTCCTGGCCGGTATTCACACTGAAGCAAGGATAAATAAAAATAGGTAGGCCCGGAGGGTTAGCTCAGTGGTTCCGGCGCCTGCCTCGCAAGCGTAAGGACCTGAGTTCGATCCCCGGTTACCACATATAATGCTGGGCGTGGTGGCTCACGCCTGTAATTCCAGCACTTGGGAGGCAGAGACGGGAGGATTGCTGAGTTCGCAGCGGCTTGCCTGGGCACCATAGTGAGCTCAGGGCCAGCCTGAACTACAAAGCAAGACCCTGTCTCCAAAAAGCCAAAAAAAAATAATAAAAATAAAAATAAAAATAATAGGTAGCGGGGCGTGGTAGTGAAGGCCTATGATCCCAGCACTCCAGAGGGTGTGGCGGGGGGATCGCCAGGAGTCCGAAGCCAACCACATAGTGACGTCAGGGCCAGCCTGAAATACATACCCCCCCCAAAAAAATTTGTTAAAGAAAAGAATAAAGATTGGGCTGGAGATTTAGCTCAGTGGTTCCGAGTTCGATCCCGGTAACCACATACAATGCTGGGCGTGGTGACTCATGCCCACCAGCAATCAATACCACATACCACAGTGCTGGGCATGGTGGTTTACACCTATTATCCCAGCACTCAGGAGGCAGAGGCAGGAGGATTGCTGAGTTCGAGGTTTGCCTGGGCTACATAGTGAGTTCAGGGCCAGCCTGAAATTCAGAACAAGAATCTGACTCAAAAAAACAAAAACAACAATGCCGGACGTGGTGGCTCACGCCTGTAATCCCAGCACTCGGGAGGCAGGGACAGGAGGATTGCTGAGTTCACGGCGGCTTGCCTGGGCACCATAGTGAGCTCAGGGCCAGCCTGAACTACAAAGTGAGACCCTGTCTCCAAAAAGCAAAAAAACAACAACAACAACAACCACCACCACAACAAAAACCTAAGATAGATAGAAAGGAGACAAGAGAAACTGTAATTTTAAAACTAAGCCATTAAAAATCAGGCATCGGGGTGCAGACTGTGTTCTCTGCACCCCCCAGGCTGACTCAGGAGGAACCCAAGTTGGAGATCGGCCTGGGCAACGAGTGACTTAGGCACGATGTGAGGAAATTAATACAACTCCGGCCTGCTGGACATCGGATGTGTCGAGTTTCTACTCCCCAGAGTCGAAGAATGAATTCTAAGGAACCACAGAGGTTAAGAGTAGGAAATACTAGTGCTGGGTGTGGTGGCTCACGCCTGTCATCCCAGCACTCGGGAGGCAGAGGCAGGAGGATTGCTGAGTTCGAGGCTTGCCTGGGCTCCATAGTGAGCTCAGGGCCAGCCTGAACTACAAAGCGAGATCCTGTCTCAAAAAAAAAGAAAAGAAAAGAATAGTAAATACAGAGAGAGAGAGGTCCTGAGAACCACCCGGGGGACCCGAAGGTGAGTTGCCAAAAAGCCCACTTTTCAAAGGGAAATTTTTTTTTTTTTTTGCTTTTTGAGATAGGGTCTCGCTTTGTAGTTCAGGCTGGCCCTGAGCTCACTATGGTGCCCAAGCAAGCCGCCGCGAACTCAGCAATCCTCCTGTCCCTGCCTCCGAGTGTTCAAAGGGAATTTTATAGAGCAAAATCAAACCAGTGACCAACCAATAAGATTCCAAGTCCCGGGGCCAGAGGGTTAGCTCAGTGGTTCCGGCGCCTGCCTTGCAAGCGCACGGTCCTGAGTTCGATCCCCGGTAACCACATAAAATGCTAGGCGTGGAGACACGCCCACCAACAATCAACACCGCATACCACAATGCCAGACGGACGTGGTGGCTCACTCCTGTCATCCCAGCACTCGGGAGGCAGAGACAAGAGGATTGCTGAGTTTGCGGCGGCTTGCCTGGGCACCATAGTGAGCTCAGGGCCAGCCTGAACTACAAAGCAAGACCCTGTCTCAAAAAGCAAAAAAAAAAAAAAAAGATTACAAGTACCTCTGCTTAGGTAATATTGCCCCAGTGGGGAAGCAAGCGACGCAGCAAGTATACATGGGAATAACAAGGATCTTTTTAGGAGATGCCTCGCCTACCAGAGTGAGTAATATTTCTGCAGACTTTACTTGACCACGTAGTACTGAATACAGTGCAGTGGACCCTCAAATTACGATCGGTCTGACATACCAACAACTTGGGTTAATTAGGTTCTTGGGAGATTCACCTGCCTCTTGCTATGTATAGCGTATCCTCTGCAAACACCCAGATCTCGGATCTCAGCTGTACTGATTTACAGTCAACCTGCGATACAACCAGCCCTCGAGTTCACATCAAAGGGCCACTGTTTACTGCTTATCTCTTGGGGAGGTATGTGGTCATTCCATCTTTATCTTGAGGCCTGGTCTACATTGGATGCGCCTCCAACCATGGTTGATAAGTTCTCATCTTCTGCCCTAACTCCCTCCAGGCCCAGCCCCGTCTGACTGCCTAAAATATTCCTGCCTAATTTAGCTGTCTACCATAAAAAGACGCCCTCTCCCCTCCACCCAAGAAAAAACTGGGGCCCAGGATGTAGCTCAGTGGCACTGAACCTGCCTGGCAAGTGCCAGGTCCTGAGTTTGATTCCTGTTATGGCAGGGAAAAAAAAGGTAAAAATGGGCTGGAGATGGTTTAACTATGAGTACCACAAAGAAAAGTATTTTGGGGATTTTTAATAAAAACTGCAGTTTCAAATTGGGCGTGGTGGTACTCACCTGTAATCCTATTATTCTAGGTACAAAAACTAGCTAGAGAGCCGGAGATTTAGCTCAGTGGTTCCAGTGCCTGCCTCACAAGCCCAAGGCCCTGAGTTGGATCCCGGTAACCACATATGCTGGGCGTGGTGACTCATGCCCACCAGCAATCAATACCACATAGCACAGTGCTGGGCATGATAATTCACGCCTATAATCCCAGCACTCGGGAGGCAGAGGCAGGAGGATTGCTGAGTCCAGGCTTGCCTGGGCTACATAGTGAGCTCAGGGTCAGCCTGACCTACAAAGCGAGATCCTGTCTCAAAAAAAAAAAAAAAAAATAGAAAGGAGACCCTTCCAAAGGTCAAGGCCCAATGTAAAACTACACCCCAAGATGGGCCAGAGGGTTAGCTCAGTGGTTCCGGCGCCTGCCTCGCAAGTGCAAGGTCCTGAGTTCAATATCCAGTAACCACATATAATGCTGGGCATGGAGACATGCCCATCAACAATCAACACCACATACCACAATGCCAGACATGGTGACTCACGCCTGTAATCCCAGCACTCGGGAGGCAGAGACAGGAGGATTGCTGAGTTCGCGGCGGCTTGCCTGGGCACCATAGTGAGTTCAGGGCCAGCCTGAACTACAAAGTGAGACCCTGTCTCAAAAGCAAAAAAAAAAAAAAAAAAAAAACTACACCCCCAGATAGCAGTGACCACCAGCCTCCTAGGATGTAGGGTCAAGATCCAGACTCACCCCCTCCCTGGGAATGCAGCGATTGCAAATTCCCCAGGTAGGGGGCCAGGACTGTAGAAAACCCAAGAAGTCTCCTGACAAGAAAACCATCCATTTAATCAAGGTTGCTAAAACAACTGTACTTGCTGTAAACCCATTGGTTAACTATGGTTTGCCCATTTCTTTTGAATTTTATTGGAAGCCCCCACTGCACTCATTGGTTAATCACACCTTCCTGAATCTTTTTGGCAGCCCCCATTGTAAGCCCACCCCATCTCATAATTTCAGTCCATAAATTTTCCCTGGAAAAAGTGACTGGCTTAGCCACCTTTCTGGGTTCCCCTCTCCCTCTGCTAGGCAGAGGCTTTTTTTCTCAATAAAATTTTCCTACTTAAACCTCAGTCGGTCCTAAAATTCATTTTTCAATTATAGAGACCACAAACTCATGTTTCAGGTTAGGAGCTAAGCCCTGCTCCCCTGTGTCACTAGCACTGGGGAGGCTGAGGCAGGAGGTTTGCAGTAGGTTTGAAGCCAGCCTGGGCTACATAGTTAAAAGCCACAGAAACCCTGTCTAAAAACAAAATAGCTGAAAACTGTAATTTCAGGGTACAATCCCAGTGAAAACCTCTTGAAGTCCCTAAAGACAAAGACCAACAATGAAGGCAAATAGTTCTCCTGTAAAATGGTCCTGACCCTTTGCAGGGACCCTCTCCCTTCCACCTGGGAAGGACCATCACTTTTCTTCCATAAATTGAATCTCCTCTTTCCACAGATTCACAAGTTCCACAGATCTCCACATCCAAATCCCTGTAAATATCCTCAGCTCCTGCCCAAACAACACGCCTCTCTCCTGCGGTCCTACAGTTTCCCTGCCAGAGCACAGTGCTTCCAAAGTCCTGCCCCACAGACCTTTTCCTACTTTTCCTCAGGTCCTGAAGGTTCCTTGTCCACTGTGGCAGTCCACCGAGCCCTAGCCTGCTCTGTGACTGGCAGAGTCCCCCTGTCCACCCCCTTGGAGGCCCTTGGCCTGGCATAGTAGCATCATCTCCAGCAGGGCCTGGATCAGCATGTTGGCTCAACTGGGCAGACGCCAAGGTGCCTGGAAGGGCCCAGGGACCCTGCTGCTCACATTTGGGCTGCTTTGTTTTGTCCTGTGTGGGGTCTGAACCCCCAGCTCTCCCCAGTCCGCAATGCAGTGTTGGTGGGGCGTGGCTGGCACCCTCGGGTTGCCGGGTCCGTGTCCTGGGCGTCATCTACATGCCACGAGCAAGCTCAGCGCCGACCATGGAGGAGCCAGAGACACTGTGCCCAGAATCTCACCCTCCCCGCATTCTTCTGTGCCCTCAAAATAGTGACACCCACGAAACCTGGGTACAAATCTCCCCGGGTCTGGCGCGTTCAGCCTCTCGAGTGGGAAAAGGGGCAGCTCAGGTCCTGCACCTTCTGTCCCCCCCACACAAACGTTCGAGCCCTTGCCGTGGATCCAGAGCTGGCTGGGGCCTGTCGGGTTTTTATCTTAAATGAAGCCTGACCCTGCTGCACACCCCTCCCCCACACCCTAGAACCCATGCCGCGGAACCACCTGAGTGAGCGGACCCGGGCCGTGTCTAGGCTGCTCTGGGCTCTCGGGGTGCATTGGGCAGCCCACCCCACACCGACTTCCTGATGGCACGTTCACCGAGAGGTGGGGGTATGTCGACCCACCAGTGAAAGGACCCATTCACTGCGCCCACAGCCTGGTTTTGGCAGATGTACAGAGGGCACAGAAGCAAATAAAGAGCCAGGGTTATTTATCCCAGGGGGTGGACACGCTGCCCAGGCGGCCAAGAAGGTGCCCAGTGTCCACCCGGTGCTGTAGAGAGCCGAGCAGGTTAGACAGTGAGGTTAGTTAGACAGCTCGCTAAACTCAGTAGGCGCGTTGCAGGCAGAGCCCGGCTTCCTGGGTGCTGGTGCCCGGGACAAAGGAGGCCCCTGCAGTCAAGGCAGAGCAGACAGACGGTGCAGCAGGCACCTCCCCTAGAGAGCACAGCAGGGTCTGACATTCTCAACAGGCCTCAAACCCTAAGTGGGGGCCAGACTCCCAAACCCATTTCCTGTCTGGAAACTGCTCACTCCTGGAATGCTGGTATGTGACTTGTTTCCCATTTAATCTCTATCACCCAGGAGACTGCACCTGTAATTTTTTTTTTTTTTTTTTTTGGAGCTGAGCCCCGTGAGATCGGAGCTGAGCCCTATGAGACCGTCCCAGCCTGCAAGCCCTGGGTCTTCCAAACTGACACTGGCTCAGGTGTGACAGTTTACTCCATAGGCCCTGACAGACCAGGGTGGTACTTTATTACTATTGCAAAATATGGCAAGGAGTCTATTTTTCTTTTTTTCCAGACAAGACTCCATATATAGTCTAGGGTGACCTTGAACTTAGAGCGATCCTCCTGCCTCAGCCTCCCAAGTGCTGGTATTACAGGTAGCCACAGCCAAGCCTGGCAAGAGGTCTACTTCTTATCATATCACAGCACTGCATGGATTTTCCATACTTTCAGCCCATCTCAAGGTTTATTCAATCAATGACATCAGGGTCCCTACATGGACCGTGAACCGTCTACAGCCGGCAGGAAGGGGCCAGCAGGCTGGTTAGAGTCACGTGAAACAGCAAAGAAGCCCTTTTACAACTAAGCACAGCAGGGCAGAAAGGCCAGCCCTGGAATGGAGGATGGTACCTCTCTCCACGATAGGTTATGTCTCCGGGATCTGGGGCCTAGAATCACCAGACTCACCTGGTTGGGTTTGTCTCTCTCTCCGACATTGGAAGAAGAGTCAGAACAGAAGACCAAACTCTAGCACTTAGGAGGCTGAGACAGGAGGGTTGCGGTGAGTCTGAGGCCAGGTTGGACTACACAGTGAATTCAGGCCCAGCCTGACCTAACAGCTGTCTGCAGTGGGGTCCCCGTCTTCTGCTCAGAATTCCAACGCATGTCAAGAAGAAAGACACAGGGGGGGCTGGAGATTTAGATCTGTGGTTCTGGCATCTGCTTATCTGCTTAGCAAGAGAAAGGTCCTGAATTCGATCCCTATAACCACATATAACAATACGGGGTGCGGTGACTCAGACCCACTAGCAATCAGCACCACATACCACAGTGCTGGGGGTGCTGTAATCCCAGCACTCAGGAGGCAGAGGCAGGAGGATTGCTGAGTTTGATGCTTGCCTGGGTTACCTAGTGAGCTCAGAGGCAGCCAGAACTACAGAGCGAGACCTTGTCTCAAATAAATAAAGACAGAGTTCAAGAGACGAATACAGGGATCTAGGAGGACCAGTGCGGATGCAGAGAAGGCTGAAGCGGCAAAGGCCCCGAGCACCCAGAGCTGCCGCTGTGAATTAGGCCGAGGCAGAGGGTCTGCCTGGAGGGGCCATGTGGAGGTTCTGTGGACGCATTGCTTATGCAGTAAAGCATCAAAGGAAGAGAAAACGCATTTTTTTTTGCTTTTTGGAGACAGGGTCTCGCTTTGTAGTTCAGGCTGGCCCTGAGCTCACTATGGTGCCCAGGCAAGCCGCCGCGAACTCAGCAATCCTCCTGTCTCTGCCTCCCGAGTGCTGGGATTACAGGCGTGAGCCACCACGCCCAGCATTATATGTGGTAACCGGGGATCAAACTCAGGTGCTTACGCTTGCGAGGCAGGCGCCGGAATCACTGAGCTAACCCTCCAGCCCAGAAAACGCATTCTTGAACAGGAATAGAACAGATAAAGTATGGATTGTGGTTAATTACTCAATTTGTCTTTTTAGTAAAGGCTTTTATTCTGGGGATGGAACTTGGGTAAGAGTCACTCTGACCTCAGTACACGGGCCTTGGCCAGACTCTCTCCTCAAAACAAGTCCGTTATGGGGTTAAGTTTTTTGTTTTATTTTTTGGAGTTTTTATTTTATTTTTTAATTTTTTAAATTTTTTGTTATGAAATAGGGTGTCGCTTTGTAGTTCAGGTTGGCCCTGAGCTCTCTATGTAGCCCAGGCAAATCTCAAACTCAGCAAATCCTCCTGCCTCTGCCTCCCTAGGGCTGGGATTATAGATATGAGCCACCACACCCAGTACTGTGGTGTGTGGTTACTGGAATCGAACTGGGAATCTTGCGCTTGTGAGGCAGATGCTGGAACCACTGAGCTAAATATCCTGAACTGGGGTTAAGTTTTGCGGCCTGTGCTGCTCACAGCCTGCTTTAGACATAATCTATAGCACAGCCCCAGGCGCCCACAGCGAGCCTACAGAGCCCACCCTGAACACGGTCATCTCACAGCCAGACCCTGTCTCAAAACAGATAAAAAGAGCAGAAGGCTGGTGGAAAGCGAAAGTAATTTACTGTAGGGTTGCGAGGGAAAAGAGCCATTCAGGAGGCCCGAGCTGTGAGCCAGGCTAGTCAGGGCTACTGCCCTGTTCCTTGGGGTCAGGGTCCTGTCTCCCTTGATCGGATGCTGGGCTGGTAGCTGGGGGCTAGCTACAGCTTCGTGGGCAAGCAGGGGATTCAGGGCATGGGGCAACCTGGTACAGGAGGGCAGCGTTCCTGCCCAGGGTGATGTCAGAAGCAGGCCTGCCAGTTTCAAAGCACAGAACTGCTAGGAAGACGCTTGCTGGTCAGGGCACACGCAGGCCACATTTTCCACCCTCTGGAAGGCTCTGGTCTTTTTTTTTTTTTTTTTTTTGAGACAGGGTCTCACCTTGTAGTTCAGGCTGGTCCTGAGGTCACTATGTAGACCAGGCAAGCCTTGAACTCAGCAATCCTCCTGTCTCTGCCTCCTGAGTGCTGGGATTACAGATGTGAGCCACCACGCCTGGCACTGTGGTATGTGGTATTGATAGCTGGTGGGCGTGAGTCACCACGCCCAGCATCGTATGTGGTTTCCGGGGATCGAACTCAGGACCTTGTGATTGCGAGGCAGACGCCAGAACCACTGAGCTAAATCTCCGGCCCACGCTCTGGTCTTTTTACCCAGCCCAGACTGCTCTGCCCCTCCAGGCACAGTGTCCTCCTTGCTGGGAGGGACAGTCCCCATGCTCTCCCTCAACTGGCCAAGTCTCACGGCCTTCCTGAGGCATCAGGCTGTAGTTTCCCAGGTCCTCATGACGCAGGAGAGTTAAGGCCTAACTCCCCACCTGAAACGCGAGTTCATGTTCTCTAAAAATCAAAGAATGGGGGCCGAGGGTTAGCTCAGTGGTTCTGGCGCCTGCCTCGCAAGCGCAAGGTCCTGAGTTCGATCCCCGGTAACCACATATAATGCTGGGCATGGAGACTCACGCCCACCAACAATCAACACCGCATACCACAATGCCGGACGTGGTGGCTCACACCTGTAATCCCAGCACTTGGGAGGCAGAGACAGGAGGATTGCTGAGTTCGCGGTGGCTTGCCTGGGCACCATAGTGAGCTCAGGGCCAGCCTGAACTACAAAGAGAGACCCTGTCTCAAAAAGCAAAAAAAAAAAAAAAAAAAAAAAAATCAAAGAATGAATTTTAGGAACGACGGAGGTTTGAGTAGGAAATTTTATTGAGAAAGCTTCTGCCTTAAGAGAGACAGAATGGGGACCCAGAAAGTGGGTAACCCCCACCTACCTCACTTTTTAGAGGGCTTTTATGGAGCAAAGCCATGAGGTGAGGGGGTTCTGAAATAGGGGGCTACCAATAAGATTCAAAAAAGTGGACAGGGTTACAATTAACCAAAGAGTACAGTGGGGGATTAACAATCAGACAGGAATTTTGACTTTGACTCCTTTCCGGGGAGGTGGGTTAAAGTGTCAGCCCTTCACCCCAGGAGGTTGGAGCCTTCTTTAGAATATCTGATGGCTGCCTGTTTGGAATTTCAATGAGCTATTTATCTTATATGGGTGGGGTAGCTTTTCTCGGCAGCAGTAACCTCCAAATTGGCTTTTTTTGTTCCTTTTCAAGGGCCAGTCCTATTTATCTGCCTACATGTGTCTAGCTGGCTTTTCTACCTATAATACTCACAGGACGCCGAGGACCCGCCCCTTTCAACTGGAGGTTTCCTGGGGGAAAGTTAAGTCTGGGGCTGCAAGGGAGAAACCGACACCAGCCTGACTTCTGGCATCAAGGAATGACAGAACTCTGAAGCTTCTAGAAGCCCTGGGGGACAGGGTTTCCAGCCCTTCTGGCTCTTGGTGACGGTCTGTCTGACTTCCTTTTTTTTTTTTTTTTTTTTTTTTTTTTTGAGGCAGGGTCTGGCTTTGTAGTTCAGGCTGTCTCTGAGCTCACTATGTACCCTAGGCAATCCTTGAACTCAGCAATCCTCCCGTCTCTGCCTCCCGAGTGCTGGGATTACAGGCGTGAGCCACCACGCTCTGCTGTGGTCCTTTTTTCATACCTTTTACTCCAACCTCTGCATGAGGTCCTCCCCCCGCCCCCCAGCTCTCCACATGGCTGGGTCTTATTAGGACAGTTATCGTTAGATTTGGAATCAGGTGGAAAACCCAGAAAGGTCTCCTGGTCCGGAGATTCTTTGATTGTTTGAGACAGGGTCTGGCCCTGAAGTCCAGTGATCCTCCTGCTTCGGCCTCACGGTGCTGGGATCACAGGTGAGCACCGCCATGCCTGGGTCCTAGAGATCCTTCATTTAACGATGTCCACGAAGATCATTCCTTCCACAACAGGGTCCCTGTGCCGACAGAGGCCTGTCCCAAGGCAAAACCCACGCCGCCCGGAAGGCGCACACCCTTGTTCTGCTCACGGTGAGAAGCTCTTCGCCCTGCCAGGTGCCGATCTCATCTCTGGGGTCGCACCGGGCGCAGCTGCGGTCAGAGCTGCCCGGGTTGGTGTTTGAGCTCACGGGGAAAGCGAGCTCTTGAGCGCTTTCCGTTTTCCGAGGCACTGGGCCCCTCGCGACTCTCCTGCGGTCACCCGCCAGCCCCTCCCCGCTCCCCTCACATTCCGCAGATTCCGCCAAGAGCGCCGGAGAAGCTGCTCCCCCCAAGGACTTACGTCTGGTCTCCGCTGCCCCGGGTGTTTCGGAAGTTCTCCCCGGGGCTTCCCAACGGGTGTGCGCTGAACCGTTCCTGCGCGATGGGGAGACGCAGGGCTGGGCGAAACAGACGCCTATGTTTAAATTAAAAACCCATGGGTCCGGGCATGGGGCTCACGCCTGTCATCCCAGCACTCGGGAGGCAGAGGCAGGAGGATTGCTGAGTTCCAGGCTTGCCTGGGCTACAATAGTGAGTTTGGGGTCAGCCTGAGCTACAAAGTGAGATCTTGTCTCAAAACAAAACAAAAGCAAAAAACAAACAAGTGAACCAGGTGATCCGTGTGGGGGGGGGATTTTGGGTTGTTCCCTTTTGTGTGAGACAGGGTCTCGCCATGTAGGTCAGAGCAGCCTCGAGGTCACTGTGTAGTCCAGACTGGCCTCAAACTCCTGGTGATCCTCCTGCCTCAGCCTCCCAGGTGACAGGATCACAGATGTGCCCACTATACTCAGCCTCTGGTGACCTCTGAGAAAACGGCAAGAGATAAGATGTAAGAGAGCGAGGGGAGCTTCTTGCTTAGATGCAGACTTCTTTCTAAGCCATCATGAATTTTCGGTTTAATATTCTGGCTGTACGTGTGGCGGGTGACTCCGTGACACAGGGCAGTTAGAATAATAGCACCACCACCCCCAACCTACATGGACTGGGGTAGGTGGGTGTCCTCAGTGTGCACGTATAAATGGGTGGGTGTTTCTGGAAAGACAGCATGAGTGTTACACAATGGCTATTTCTGGAGAGCCACACAGTAAATCAGCAGAGGCCTAAGGGAAGAGATCCTGACAACCGGGAACCGGGTTGGCCACACTTCAGACCCCACCTTTAAATACATCACTGAGTTGAGGCACTTCACAAACTATTTATCATCTACACACAGATGAATACAGTAGCAACTCCCACCGACCATTCTGCATTCTGAGGTTTCTGTTACATAGTTAAGTCTCGTCTGAAAATACTAAGTGGAAAATTCCAGACATAAGTAATGCATATATATATATATTTTTTTTTTTTTTTTTTTTGAGACAGGGTCTTGCTTTGTCGTTCAGGCTGGCCCAGAGCTCACTATGGAGCCCAGGCAAGCCGCTGTGAACTCAGCAATCCTCCTGTCTCTGCCTCCCGAGTGCTGTGATGACAGGCGTGAGCCGCCATGCCCAACACAGTGATGTGCAGTACTGATTGTTGGTGGGCATGAGTCATCACACCCAGTATTGCTGTATGTGGTTACCAGGGATTGAACAGGAAGACACTGGAACCACTGAGCCAAATCTTGGGCCCTTGTCTGTTTTTGTTTTTTTTTTTTGAGACAGGGTTTCGCTTTGTAGTTCAGGCTGGCCCTGAGCTCACTATGTAGGCCAGGCAAGCCTCGAACTCAGCAATCCTCCTCCTGTCTCTGCCTCCCGAGTGCTGGGATTACAGGCGTGAACCACCACGCCTGGCTGTTTTTTTTTTTTTTTTTTT
>PVIC010016517.1:12403-33922 GCA_004025085.1 Thryonomys swinderianus | reverse complement strand
CAGCAATCCTCCTGTCTCTGCCTCCCGAGTGCTGGGATTACAGGCGTGAGCCACCACGTCCGGCATTGTGGTATGCGGTGTTGATTGTTGGTGGGCGTGTCTCCACGCCCAGCATTATATGTGGTCACCGGGGATCGAACTCAGGTCCTTGCACTTGCGAGGCAGGCGCCGGAACCACTGAGCTAACCCTCCGGCCCTCCTTATCAGTTTTTATAGACCTATCTCATTCTGTGCATAGTTTTTCATAATATAACATCACAGATTAACCATTTTCAAAATTTTGGATTGTTTTTAGTCACTCCCTTTTATACATATAAAAATGTTTCTCTAGGGTAGATTCTGATTCATAGGGTTGTGTGCATTTAAAATTTTAATGGATAGCTGGGTGTGGTGGCTCACGCCTATAATCCCAGCACTCAGGAGGCAGAGACAGGAGGATTGCTGAGTTCGAGGCTTGCCTGGGCTCCATAGTGAGCTCAGGGCCAGCCTGAACTACAAAGCAAGACCCTGTTTCAAAAAAAAAAAAATTTTTTAATGGGTACTGCCCATTTGTGGTCCAAAAGAATTTTGTGTATTTATGATCCTATCTGTATAGTATATGAATACTCATTTCTCTCTACCTTCAACAACATTTGGTACTGTCAGTTTTCACTTTTATCAATCTGATGGAAGAAAATATATCTACTACCTTTAATTTGCATATTCTCGTTAAGTAGCGAGATTAGTATTCTCTTCATTTAATGATTAACTTTTTATATTTTTCTCTGCAAATACTTGCTTTCATCTTTGGCCTATTTGTATATTGAGTTGTTTATCCCTTTCCTATGGATGTGTAGGAATTCTCTATAGATATTAGCTATTCATACTGCCTCAGATACGAGTAGGTTTTGCTTATCAAATCTTGCAGATCTTTGGCTAATTTTTAAATTTCTCTTTTGATAATTGCTCATATTTCCTACATTTTTAAAAATTTTAAAGTTGTAATAAAATTTATTATTCTAATCATTTTTGTTTGTTTGGTACCTAGGGTTGAACCTATGGATTTGTACTACACCCCTAGCCCTGTTCTACATCTTTAAATGTACAATTTAGTGGTATTAAATACTTTCATAATGTGTTCAAACGTCACCATTATCTATTTTGAGATCTTTTTCATCATCCCGATTATGTATGCACTAACTAATAAGTCACCATATTTTCTTCTCCCTTTTTCTTGGTAACCTCTATTCTATTTTCCATCTCTGAATTTTTCTATTCTGGCTAACTCACATAAGTAGAATCAAACAGTATTTGTCCTTTTGTGTCTGGCTTATTCTCTTAACGTAATATTTTTGAAGCTCATGTTTCAGAACATGTTTCAGAACTTCATTTCTCTTTAAGGCTGAGTATTCCTTGTACGTGTATACTGCATTTTGTTTCTCCATTCATCTGTTGGTATTTGGTTGTTTTTTACCTTTTAGGTACTGTGTAATAGAATTGGCAAATCTATTGTTTGTTTCATTGTTGCTACTAAAAGCCTGAAGCTAATCTGGGTCTTGTTCTTTTATAAGATGACCAATTTTGTCTAGTTTTCTTTTGCTGTAGAAGCATTTGAGATTCAAGATTGAGGACTAGTCAGAATTTCATTAAGACATGGGTCTTTTTTGTATGTATGTTGCTCTACTTTTATTGTAGGACAGATCTAAAGATTTTTGAGTTTCTTAAGTCCTAAGAAATTGTTCTTTTTTATTGCTTTCTTTTGAGTAGTCCCTGTGATTTGCTCTGTGTTCTTTCCTTGTAAAGTTCTTGTTACATGAATATTGGAACTCCTGAATCTGCTACCATGTGGATATATGTGTTTTGGACTGTTTTCCGAAAGAGTTTCTGAACCCAGTCTTCCTGTTTTAATTTATTCTGCCCTGGTGCTCATTTGACTATTTGGCCTGGCTGTTGAATTTTTCATGTAACAGTGTAACTTCATAATTTCAAGGCTGTCTAGCTGATTATTTTTTCATGGGCATAATATCCACTTAAATCCGTCAGAGAATATACATTATATATGCCTAAAGCCAGGAGTTGATTGCTCTTTTTCTCTGTCCCTCTATATATAAGGTCTTACATTTGTTGAGGATATTGATTCTCTTTCTTGGAGTTGGCATTCTTTGAGTGTTTGAAGATTCTTAACTGAAAGCCCTTTTTATTTTTGACATTCTCTGTTACTCTGATCAGGAATGCTCTTTTATTGGCACCTTTGAGTAGAAGAGTTGAAGTGTGCTGCTTAGCCTAGTGTACCACAGACAGCTCTTCGGAAGTGGAGCTAGCTCTGCCGGAGCTTCCAGGAAGGGGTTGCAGGACCTGATTTTCTGATTTTAGAGGCTCTTTGATCTTCTTGGTTATTGTCAGGATATCTGGCCACTGCCAATGTTCTCAGACCCAAGTGCCCACACCCAGTACCTGACAGTGCATTCAAGGTGAGGATGAAGATCTGGATGCTGACTTACATTCTTACTCCAAGACCCTCTCCTACTCCTGATGTTCACCACCTTCATGGCTTTCATTTTTGAGAAGCTTTTTTAAACAATGATTTTCTTCTTTTCTGTTGTCCAGCCAAGGAGTTCTCAGAGTGTCTAATCTCTTTCCTTTCCTGGTCCTGGATTTTTATTCAGATATTTTTATCATTTCTAAGGATCTCAGGCAGGAAGCGGGAGTTAAACTGTGTACTTAGCGTGCCATCTTATAGTGGAAATACCAAGGAACTAACTCCTGAGAAATATCAGAATGGGGCTTGGCAGACTGCTAGGGAAATCCCCACCCTTTCCCTCATCCATTCTAACCCTTTCACAGAACTGGCTGGTTGCCATATTGGACTAGGAATGTGACACAGCCCATGAGCAGGACTTTATGAGGTGCAAGAAAGAAGGAAGCCTGGGTGGAGAAGGTGGACACCTGCTCAGTGGGTAGGGAAGAGGGGGAAGACACTGTCACCTACACCTAATCTCATGATGATCAGACTTGATTCATTCTCCCATTCATCTACTCTTTCTTTAATATAACTAGTTAAAAGACATTTGTTAAATATCTTCTCCATCCTAGGCCAATATGTGGCAAATATATGGTATAGGTGCCACAGCCGGCACAAAGAGTCCTCCCTGTCACCACGTGAACCAAATTGCACTAACAGCTGAGCATCGGTAACAGTGGTTTTTCTAAACTAAAACTTCACTGTTCAGGTTTAATTGCAGTGTTGGGACTTTGCAGTAAATATGTGGGTTTTGGGTTGCAGTCTGGGCAATCAGTCTTTAAGAGGTTTGCTATCAGTGTCCTAGGCTCTGTCTGGAGGTGGTAAAGGCACAAAAAGAAGAAATCACGCCAAGTGTGGTGGTCACGCCTGTAATCCCAGTACTTGGGAGGCAGAGGCAGGAGGATTGCTGTGAGTACAAGCCTTACCTGGGCTACATAGTGAGCTCAGGGCCAGCCTGAACAACAAAGCAAGATCCTGTCTAAAAAAAAAAAGAGAAAGAAAAGAAGAAGTCATATACTCTTTGCCTTCAGTGTTTTTCTGTAGAGAAAGGCTAATAAAAAATTCCAGTGTTGGGGCCAGAGGGTTAGCTCAGTGGTTCCAGTGGCTGCCTCACAAGCGCAAGGCCCTGAATTCAATCCCCGGTAACCACATACAATGCTGGGCGTGGAGACTCACGCTCCAACAATCAATACCACATAGCACAGTGCCAGGCATGGTGGCTCACGCCTATAATCCCAGCACCCGGGAGGCAGAGACAGGAGGATTGCTGAATTCAAAGCTTGCCTACGCTACATAGTGAGCTCAGAACCAGCCTGAACTACAAAGCGAGACCCTGTCTCAAAAAAAAAAAAAAAAGCCAGGCGTGGTGGCTCACGCCTGTAATCCCAGCACTCGGGAAGCAGAGACAGGAGGATTGCTGAGTTCGAGGCTTGCCTGGGCTACATAGTGAGCTGAGGGCCAGCCTGAACTACAAAGTGAGACCCTGTCTCAAAAAAAAAAAAAAAAAATCCAGTGTAGGGCCAGAGATTTAGTTTAGTGTTTCTGGGGCCTGCCTAGCAAGCTCAAGGTCGTGACTTTGATCCTGGTAGCTACATACAACAATACCAGGCATGGTGACTCATCCCACCAGCACTCAGTACCACATACTACAATGCTGGGCATGGTGGCTCATCCCTGTAATCCCAGCACTCAGGAGGCAGAGGCAGGAGGACTGCTGAGTTTGAGGCTTGCCTAGGCTACAGAGTGAGTTCAGGGCCAGCCTGAACTACAAAGTGAGACCCTGTATCAACCCCCCCCAAAAAAAATTCCAGTATAGCACAGATGTGACAAAATGGTACTCGCTTACAAGGTACACATGATCTCAGAATAGGAATTGATAGGTTGAAGCTGGGGCTAAGGGGGTAGGTCATAGAAAGGTTCAGTTTTTCCTAAAAGAATTGGTAGGATCTTACCAACAAGACAAGTGGTGGGGGAAGAACATTATGGCATTGTGTACTTTGGCTGCATTGGTAGGTAGCATAAGAATTTATATACCTTGGGCTGGAGATTTAGCTCAGTGGTTCTGGCACCTGCCTCACAAGCGCAAGGTCCTGAGTTCAATCCTGGTAACCACATACGGTGCTGGGCATGGAGACTCATGCCCACCAGCAATCAATACCACATACCACAATGCCAGGTGTGGTGGCTCACGCCTGTAATCCCAGCACTCGGGAGGCAGAGGCAGGAGGATTGCTGAGTTCCAGGCTTGCCTGGGTTATATAGTGAGCTCAGGGCCAGCCTGAACTACAAAGTGAGACTCTGTCTCAAAAAAAAGAATTTATATACCTTGCTAAAAGTTTATTCGTTTTTTTCTTTTGGTAGTATTGAGGATTGCACCCAGGGCCTTGTGATCCGAAGCAAAGTACTTTGCCACTGAGCTATACACCACCACCACTCCCTTTTTTTTTTTTTTTTTTAATTTTGAAACATGATTTTGCTGAGTTACCTCAAACTTGGAATCTTAATGCCTCAACCTCCTGAGTAACCATGACACCTGGCTAGTTTATTTTGTGAACAGTGAAAGATTTTAAGCACAGAAGAGCATGATTTCATTTGTTTTTGCTTGCTTTTTTTGTTTTTGAGACAAAGTTTTGCTACATAGTTCAACGTGGCCTTGAATTCATCATGTAGCCCAGGCCATGCTCACCTTGAATTCACAGTGATTCTTCTGACAGCAT
Organism: Thryonomys swinderianus; assembly: GCA_004025085.1. NCBI lineage: Eukaryota > Metazoa > Chordata > Mammalia > Rodentia > Thryonomyidae > Thryonomys > Thryonomys swinderianus. The sequence continues at coordinate 28,705 of PVIC010016517.1, read as the reverse complement.
CCTGAGTGCCAGAATTACAGGGACATGCTACCAAGCCCAGTGCATTTGTAGTTTCTAAAAGTCTAGTGGTTTATATAAATAAGAAGTGGAAGGGGCCAGGGATTTAGCTCAAGTGGTACAGCACCTACCTTGGAAGCACAAGGGCCTGAGTTTGATCCCCAGTACCACACACACACAAAAAAAAGTGGAAATTAAGAGAATGTTATAGATAAGAAAAAATAATTCTTGACAGAAATGTGTTTAGGAGTTGGTTGCCAGTTGTTACACGGAAGAGGTCATTGACAGCAGGAATATGACAGGGCGGCATTTTATTTGTGAAAAGCAACATAGGTATTCAACAAAGGTGCTAAGACCATTCAGTAAAGAAAAAAACCCAGTCTTTTCAACAAATAGTGAAGGATAAACCAGATATCCACACTCAAAGATTGCAGTTAGATCCTGACCTAGCACCATTAAAAAAAAAAAAAAAAAAAAAAAACCTCAGGAGAGAATTCTGGGAAGATGGCAGAGAGGTAACAAACCTAATCTCTCCCTTTCCATAGTTTGTTGTTCCCAAGCTGAAATATAGCAGCTTGGGGTAGAAGAGCAGGGAATTCTTCCCTCTAGGAAAAAAAAACAAAACAAAACAAAGTGGATCCATGACTTAAGTGTAGGACCTGACACTATAAAACCCTTAGAAGAAACCATAGAGCACATCTTTACAACACTGATTTGGGAATGACTTTTTGGATATGACACCAAAGGCATAAGCAACACAACAGAAAAATGAATAAATTGGACTGACAGGGATTAATATCCAGAATATATAGATAGCTTTTAAAATTCAACAACAAAATGTAACCCAATTCAAAAATGAGCAAAAGGCATAAATAAATGTTTCTTGAAAGAAAATGTACAGAGGGCCAGTAAGCACTAAGGATCACACAACATTAGGGAGGTGCAAATCAGGCTTCAGTGAGATATGACCTTATGTATCTCAACTGCAACTTAAAAACAACAATAACAAAGTATTGGCAAAGACATGGAGAAGCTGGAACCCTGTGCACTGTTCGTAGGAATGTAACATGAATGGCTGTTATGGAAAACAATATGGTAATTTCTAAAAAATTAAAAATAGACTTAACATATGATCTGACAATGCCACATGTGAGTATATACTCTAAAGGTTAAAAGTGTATCCCAGAGATGTTAGTACACCTATATACGCTTATATAAAATGGCATGTTACCGGGCATGGTGGCTCATGCCTGTAATCCCTGCACTCGGGAGGCAGAGACAGGAGGATTGCTGAGTTCGAGGCTTGCCTGGGCTACATAGAGAGCTCAGGGCCAGCCTGAACTACAAAGCGAGACCCTGTCTCAAAAAAAAAAAAAATTTTTTTTTTTAAAAATGGCATGTTGTTTGGATACAGTATGTATGCATCCTTCCTGGTACAGACTGAGTATCCCTAATGCCCAAATTCAAAATTAAAATACTGTGAACAACTGTGAAATCTAAAATTTGTAGCTTTTTGATTGCTGATGAGACACTGAAAAAAATTTCAAGATCGGAAAAACTCAAGTCTAAAATACTTCTGATCTTATGACAAAGGAGCAGAAAAGGGATATTATACTTTAAATCACCTCTAGATTACTTATAACACTTCATACTGTAAGTGCTATGCAAATAGTAGGATACTGAATTGTGTAGGGAGTCATGACAAGAAAAAAAATCTATATGTGTTCAGTACAGAGACAGTTTCTGTAGGTGTATGTATAGTGCTGGGGATCAAACCCAGGACCTCTAAATGCTAAGCATGTCTTGTCCACTAAGCTCCATCACTAGCTCCATCAGACACATTAAAAAAAATATTTTTGATCCTCAGCTAGTTGTTTTAACCACCTGATGCAGAATCTGCGATAAAAATTTGTGTTTGACTTTATTTTCTTTTTAAGATTCTACACTTAGAGATCATGCAGTTTTTTCTATCCATGAACGGATAGCTTTAGCCATGTTGTTGACAATGGCAGGATCTTCTTTCTAGAAAGTTAATAATATTCCATTGTATATATACATGTAGACTATAGTTTCTTTATCTCATTCTCTGTCAGTAGACACATTGTTTTCGTATCTTGGCTATTGCAACTACTGTGATTGTGGGAGAGCAGATATCTGAAGTATGATGTGCTAATTTAATTTCTTTTGGTATATATCCACAAAAGGTAGATCTTGTGGTAGTTTTCTTTCTTTCTTTCTCTTTTTCTTTTGCTGTATTGGGGATAAAACTTGGGCTCTTGTGCTTCCAAGGTAGGTGTGGTGCCACTTAAGCTAAATCCCTGGCCCTTATTTTCGCTTTTTAAAAAATTGATTTTATTATGTTTTATATATACATTATGATCACATTCAACATTGAGAGTTTGTAGCAGCATATAACACACCTTGATTCTCATTTTTCCCATTCCCCTGTCCTCCCTACAACTCCCACCTATTTTCAAGTTTTGGAGGAAGCTCCATAGTATTTTCCATAATGGCTAGACCATTTACATTGCCACCAATGATATACAAGCGTTTTTACCTTCACATCCTTGCCAACATTTACCATTTGTCTTTTTGATAATAGTCATCCTAATAAGTATGAGTTGCCATTTTCCTAATGGCTAAGTGACTTTAGCCTTTTAAAAAATATTATCTGTTGGCCTTTTATATATCCCTGTTGGAGAAATATCTGTTGAGGTACTTTGCCTATTTTAAATTTACTTTTATTTTATTTTTTTGAGACAGGGTCTCGCTTTGTAGTTCTGGTTGGCCCTGAGCTCACTATATAGCCCAGGCAAGCCCCAAACTCTGCAGTTTCTCACCTGCCTCTGCCTCTGCCTCCCGAGTGCTGGGATGATGGTGTGAGCCACCATGCCTGGCACTGTGGTACATAGTACTGATTGCTGGTGGGTGTGAGTCACCATGCCCAGTATTGTTGTATGTAGTTACTGGGGATCAAGCTCAGGAACTTGTGTTTGCTAGGCAGGTACTGGAACCACTGAGCTAAATCTCTGGCCTCTTTTTGCTTATTTTTAATTAGGCTGGTCATTTTTTTCTGTTGAGTTGTATGAGTTCCTTAAATAGTTTAGATACTAACCTTTATAGTATAGTTCCCAAATATTTTCTCCTAAACCATAGGCTGTCTTTTCACATTGTGTTTTGTTTCCTTTCACATGCAGAAGCTATTTAGTTTGATGTAATCCCACTTATTTTTACATTTTTCTGCCAGTACTTTTGATGTTTTTGCTTTGTAACATTTTTCAAAAGTAGTTTTATAGATCTGAAAGAATTTTATGATCACTGTGGTAATGACATTCCCTTAAAAAAGAAAACCTGACATTCTATCAATATACTTCAGTCCCCCAAACATTCATTATCATATAGGACTGTTACAGACCTAAGAGGATTTTCTTGTCCTTCAATTTGTTTCACAATCTCTACTTGCAGTAGTTGTGTATGGGATAGAACATGTGCCATTAAATAGCATTAAAAACAATGCAGGATGAGAAAGCTTGTTTTCAGTGCTTGACTAAAATAAGTTTTTAAGAGGTACTAAAAGTCTGAGGGAAGACCAGACTTCTTCTTTTTAGCATCATTTCTGGCAAATTTTTCTCCCTTATGTTTACATAGTGATGGCAGAACCATCTGGAAATGATAGAAATAGCTGTTTGTTAGGAGGGAAGAGAGAAGGCAGGAGAGTTACACCCTATACATTGCTTCAGTTTCTCTAATATAATATCATGCTGACTATAAATCGTGGAAGTCATATAAAATGTTTGCCTGTACATTTGAAATATGAAGTTCATGGGTCTTTATTTGCTTTTTCTTCCAACTACTCTTCTGGCAAATGCGTAAATGTTTAATGTAGCATTGAAGGAAAGATTTTTTTTCCTTTAATATCTTTACATTTCAAATCTTTGAGCAAGCAAATATTTCTAGTCAGTCAATATTTTTTGAGAAAGAAGGGAAGATTTTTGTCTTCTCTTGAAAATCTTGAAACTTGAACTAAAATGTATTTATCACAGCTTTTTTTTTTTTTTTTTTAGACAGGGTCTTGCTTTGTAGTCCAGGCTGGCCCTGAGCTCACTATGTAGCCCGGCAAGCCTCGAACTCAGCAATCCTCCTGTCTCTGCCTCCTGAGTGCTGGGATTACAGGTGTGAGCTACCGCGCCTGGCTATCAGAGCTCTTTCTAACCTCCTGTATGTAAGAGAAGCTTGGCAGTTTAGAGGTAACATGGTAGAGTGAAAAAAGAACAAAACTGGGGAATGGACTAGGGAAACTGACCAGCTGATTTGTTTTGTTTTGTTTTGCTTTGTTTTGTTTTGTTTGAGGCAGGGTCTTGCTTTGTAGTTGAGGCTGGCCCTGAGCTCACTCTGTAGCCCAGGCAAGCCTCAAACTCAGCAATCCTTCTGTCTCTGCTTCCAGAGTGCTGGAATTACAGGCGTGACCCACCACACCTGGCATTGTGGATTGTGGTATTGATTGCTGGTGGGTGTGACTCACCATACCTAGTATTATTGTAGTATTATTGTATGTGGCTAGTGGGGATTGAACCAGGGACCTTGCGTTTGCTAGGCCGGTGCTGGAACCACTGAACTAAATCTCCAGACCTGGCCCAGCTGTTTGATAATTTTTTCTGGGTCACGTCCTCAGTTTAATACTGTGACTGATGATTTTAAAAAACGTCCCAATAAATCAGTATTAAATTTCTAGGTTGAGAATTTTTTATAGTGCCCACTGAACTGTTGTGTATAATTAGCCATTTTCATTAGTACAGATTGGATTTGGAAGGTAAGAATATTTGGAAACTGTTGAAAAAATTGTTTTGAGGCTGCCAAAAGATAATAAAAGTATCAGGGTGACTTTATCTATAAAAATTATTTTCATAATTTGCGGCCCCTTTGCCATCACTCTTTGAAAAAACTGGTTACGTATTTAGGGCACTTTTGAACAATTTTTGTTGTTGTTGTTGCTGGGGATTGAACTCGGGACCTTGTGCTTTCAAGATAGGCACCACAATCACTGAGCTAAAGCCTGGGGCCTTTGAACAATGTTGATATCACATAGCATGTCAGATGCCTGTAGTCACTGTTTGATTTTCCTCTCTGGGCAACACAACAATCTTTTATTTCCTAAGAGTATCCAACTTTGAATTGCCACCACCTTGCAGGCTGAGCTTCTTTGGATGCCAGAGGAACTTTTATTTATCTTATTCTCTAGGAGTTGTAGGCTGACTTTCCTAAGAATGACTAGGAAATACTGGTTGTTCAACTCACAAATTGGCTTTCCTACAGACTTTCAGTTGATCTTGTCTTTATAGTAGGAACTTCTCATTTTTACAAGTAGAAGTAACTTAAAGGAGTGAGGCTAAATATATATTCTTTTAAATCTTTTGACTGCTTTCTAGGATCCTGTTTAAGCAGTTGACTATAGAGACAATTTACACTTCTGCCTGAAAAAACCCATGAGGTTGTGGCTTGGTGTATAGATGCCATCAATAATGTCTTCAAGGGGCCGGAGGGTTAGCTCAGTGGTTCCGGCGCCTGCCTCGCAAGCGCAAGGTCCTGAGTTCGATCCCTGGTTACCACAAATAATGCTGGGCATGGAGACACGCCCACCAACAATCAACACCGCATGCCAGACGTGGTGGCTCACGCCTGTAATCCCAGCACTCGGGAGGCAGAGACAGGAGGATTGCTGAGTTCGAGGCTTGCCTGGGCACCATAGTGAGCTCAGGGCCAGCCTGAACTACAAAGTGAGACCGTGTCTCAAAAAAAAAAAAAAATAATAATAATAATGTCTTCAAGGGAATGATGGTTGGTTTTCAATCAAGAATTACTGATTATAGGGCTGGAGGGTTAGCTCAGTGGTTCCGGCGCCTGCCTCGCAGGTGCAAGGTCCTGAGTTCAATCCCTGGTAACCACATACAATGCTGGGCGTGGAGACTCACGCCCACCAGCAATCAATAGCACATACCACAGTGCTGGGCGTGGTGGCTCACGCCTGTCATCCCAGCACTCAGGAGGCAGAGACAGGAGGATTGCTGAGTTCGAGGCTTGCCTGGGCACCATAGTGAGCTCAGGGCCAGCCTGAACTACAAAGTGAGACCATGTCTCAAAAAAAAAAAATAATAATAATGTCTTCAAGGGAATGATGGTTGGTTTTCAATCAAGAATTACTGATTATAGATACTTCTGAAAGAACTGCTGAAAATATTTCTAGGCAGAAGTTTATTCTTCTGCCTCAACAGTAATTACATATGTTTCTACAGCCACCTGTGAAGATGGATGCTATTGCCAGCTAGTCCTGTATCAGCTGATGTAGAATAATCAGTACTGGAGTCAATACTGAGAGTTGTCTAGTCCAGCCTGTCCTCACTCCCTTATGTCATAATTGTCCTTAGTTTGGACCCCTGTAGAGAAGTGGCTTATGATTACACGTGGCTTAGTAGTGGCACAGCTAAGTTTTACCTTTCTCAAGAGTTAATTTTGAACACCAGAGTCTAGTAATCCCCTCTCTTTTGTACTCTAGCAGTGCCAAGCCTGACATAGGCTCTGCTGGTCTTTTCAGCCATCTCGGTGTCACAGTAAAAACAGAGGTTGGGGATAGTCAGTATGGGTGACAGAGGTAGAGCTGAGTCCCTGGAGTGGTCAAGAGCCCTGAGAATACAGTCAGGAGTGTGGCTGGCCAAGGGGGGGGGACTTCCTCTGCAGGACCTGTCCCCAGGACTCAGGAGGAGACTGGTGCTCTCTGTGCTTGCAAGGCAAGTGTAGAAACAGACAGGCCTGAGCCTCTGAGAACCCTTGTGACCTGGCACTGCAGGAGGCCATCTGCTGGTTCATCTTGTGAGAGTCACAAGATGCTCTAGGGATTGTTTTGTGAAGCTTTTCTTTCCTCTTGTGTCAAGTTCACTCAGGAGACATTTCCCTTTGTCTGTGGGGTGACTGTATGTGGGCAGGCCTGACCTTTTTGGGTGGCTGTTCTTGCCAACTTTACCTGCATCATTTCTGGCCCCCTTAAAAAATAATTTAAAAGACTGCAACTCCACCTGTCCAAGGAATTTGAAAAGTATTGAAGATAGTGGAAAAACCCTAGAAAGTATTTGGAGGAAGAATAATTATATGCTACAAGGAAAAACAGACTGTTTTGGGTCATCCCTACCCCTTCATTAAAAAAAAAAAATCTCAGCACATGGCCAGATACTCCTTAGTGACCAAAGAAATTGTGGTTTTGAGTCGCTATTTCTAGAAACTTAAAAAAGTTAATCCAGAAGTAACAAAGTACAGCACAAAAAAGGAAGCAGGCTACTTTATGGTGCATTTAGTAAAGATAAAGTATTTGTCTCAGGCTCGAGGCAGCCTGCTGCCTCAAAGCTAGCTCTACACTAGCTGTAAGACTGGCTTGGGAGACCCCAGCATCACTAACGTCAGGCAGCTTGGAGGATGATGTGGAATTTGTGATTGGTTAGGGGGTAGCTGGTGCATAGTTCCTGCCTCATCCTTGCTGCTCTCCTTTCTCCTCTTTCATTTAAATGGAAAGATATTTCCTGAGCTCTGATATACATGCCTACCACCATTAAGTACTGGTCTTCTCTTTCTAACTGGTTCAGTGTTCCTATTGACAGTCTTGGGAACTTTAATCAGCATTCACTGGTCTTCACTCTTGATGAGCAGTTTATTTAGTCATTTTGCTCTTTTTCCTTATATTTTAGAGAATACTTGTTATTGTTCATTTGATTGAAAATGTATGAGCCCACGCTTAGTTTCTGGATTAAAACAGAAACACCACCCTGGAACATCCCATTTCTACACCCCAAGGAATGGGAAAGCAGTTAAGTCATTAACACAGAATAGATTTATGTTTGATTTCTGTGCTGTTGTATAATATTTTTCCACCATGTAGCTATGTCTTAATGAAATATTGGAGAGATTAACATATACTACCACACAACAGGTCAGGGTAGCATAGGAGAACTTGGAGGATCTATAAAATCCATCATGAGAATAAATCAGGTGTCTGGGTACAGGTCATAAACCCACTACTAATTAGTGTGTAACTTCTCTCACTTAGCCACAGCACCTTCTCCCTTTCTGGGTTATCTTGGATGATTTCTAAAGACTTCAATAGTTTGGACTTCTGTGGATTTGATATATAATTTTGTACAGGTATTTGAAGACTATACCAAGCAATAATATATTCTCTTTTCCTCCTAGGGTGAAAGCTGCACAGACTGAATTAGGACAGCAAATCCTGGCAGATTTTGAAGAAGCATTTCCTTCCCAGGGTACCAAGGTATTATTTCGCATTTTTTCCTCCAGTCTTCAGATACTGTTACTGTCCTTGCCCAATTCATACCCACTATAGCTACTATTCATCTGTCACTTTAAAAGTGTTTGCAGGGGCTGGAGATTTAGCTCAGTTTTCCAGTGCCTGCCTAGCAAGCACAAGGTCCCTGGTTAGATCCCCAGAAACCACATACAACAGTACCAGGTATGGTGACTCACACCCACCAGCAATCAATACCACATACCACAGTGACAGGCGTGGTGGCTCACGCCTGTAATCCCAACACTCAGGAGGCAGAGACAGGAGGATTGCTGAGTTCGAGGCTTACCTGGTCTACATAGTGAGCTCAGGGCCAGCCTGAACTACAAAGCACAACCCTGTCTGAAAAAAAAAAAAAAAAAAAAAAGGTGTTTGCGGGCAGCAGCATATCTATTTGGTGAAAGTTTAAGGTAATGAGACCATCTTTATTTTTTTATTTATTTATTTTTTATAGTACCAGGGATCAAAACATCCTCAGCCACTTTTATTTTTATTTATGAGTCAGGGTCTTGCTAAATTACCTAGTGGGATCCAAACTTATGTTCCTCCCATCTCAGCTTTGCTCAGTGCTGACATGTACCTCTGTGCCTGGCTCATCCTTGGTTTAAATATCCCAAAGAAATGTCAAATCCTTATCCAGCATCAAATGATGAGAATTTGTTTTGGTTTAATCTCATGTATGTCAGACCTCAAATCTTGTTTACCCTGTAAATTCCTTTTTCCTCATGGCTATGTTTAAAAAATAAATCTTCAAGCTGCAGTGTTTTTTTTTTTTTTAAAGATTATTACATAACCTACTGGTTTTGGTTTGGTGAAGAGACAACTGGAAGGAGTGTCCACGGACTTATGTAACACTCAGCACAACACGAAAGACTCACTCTTTTCTTTAGAATTAAAGCCTTTTAGCTCTTACCGGTAGTGTAGCTGTTTGTGTCTGTGGATCCTATAGGGTTTCATTTGTGAGTTATTAGCTATACTTCTCAAGACAAGCTTTCTTTTTCTGAGCCATCACTGTGCTGTGTGACCGCTGTCAGTTCCTTCCTTCATACTGCAACAGATAGCATCTTTTGGGGGGGGGTAACCAAAAGTTGAACTCAGGGCCTCATATTTGCCAGGCAGGGACTGCATTGTTGAGCTAAATCTCTGGCCCAAAGGTACCATCTTAATGCTGTGTGTGTGTTGTGGAGGCAGAACCTTGAGGATACCCCATCACCACCACCCTTATTTGAGATATTTCAAGAGAAGACTTGTCAAAGCAGAAGTGAACTGAAGTGCATGGGCCAGCAGCATCTCTTGTGCAGACAGGAATATGCATTCACTTACTAAGCCAACAAGTGCTTCCCAGACTGGTTCTTAATTCACTAAGTGGAAACATCCTAATCATTTTCTTCTTCATGCTCCATAAAAGAAATTTAGGAAGTAGGTGGGAGTGGCAGTCCTAGCTTTGGTGGATTACTTTCTGTAGGAAACCTGCTACTGCTTTTAGTATCCTTGCATTTGGTGGGTGACCAAAAGTAATCAGGTATTTATTTAAAGCACTTTTCTTTGAAAACCTCAGCTTCTTTACTCAACTGACCAATATAACTCTCAGAGTGGTTATTGAAAAGCCATTATTTCTATTGACCACATGAAAACAAACGTCAGAGGAGTAAACAGGATTTTTAAAGATTTTTGTTGATTGTAAGCAAAGAGCTCCTCTAGGCTAAGCCACTTTCCTAATCCTCTGTTGCCCCATCCCATTTTCAAGAGGTTTCAGACAGATATGGATAAAGCCCATCTTTAGTATGTATCCATCACCTACTTTATAGCTTTTATTTTTTACTGGTGCTGGGGATTCAACCCAGGGCCCTGCACATGGTAAGTATACACTCTTATTGTTGAGCTAGACACCTAATTCAAGCCCTGTAGTTACATCTTTTTTCCCAGATTGTGTTGGGCAGATAAAATTAAAAAGATTTTCTTGAACAACTTGTCTCCCTTTTCTCTTACTCAATGGCTTAATGACTTTTAAAGATTTTTCTTTTTTCATTTTTAAAGGTTTTTGACTTTTGTTAACAGCTTATGTTATTCCTATTTCACAGATAGCAGTTGAGATTTTAAAAAATTATCCAGAGTAACGTAGTAAATTCTTTTTGCTGTTGTTTTTTTTTTTTTTTTTGAGACGGGTCTCGCTTTGTAGTTCAGGCTGGCCCTGAGCTCACTATGTAGCCCAGGCAGGCCGCCGCGAACTCAGCGATCCTCCTGCCTCTGCCTCCCGAGTGCTGGGATTACAGACGTGAGCCACCACGCCCGGCCCTAGTAAATTTTTTTTGTAAACAAAAAAATCTGAACCCACAGATTTTGGCTTCTGTGACTTTTCTGTCAGATCAAACATTTTCATCCAGAAGCTACAGTTCAGCAGTGTGTTTAATAGAGAAGATAACAGCCACTGACTGTGGAGCACTGGCTCCATTTTAAAGATTTAGGTCTCGTAGTTTTGATGATATCTCTGAGATAGGTAAGCTTTTGATGAGAGGATGGAACTGAACATTTACTATAAATAATAATTAACAACTTGAAATAATCACACTAATCACCTAATTCAAGTCCATTATTTTTCTAATGAGGGTAACTTCTACAAAGCAGTGTGACTGTTTTAACCAGTCAAGGGTATATTCCAAGTATTCTTTATGTTATGGTACACAGTCCATCACGTTCATTCAGTGAGTTACCATACAGAACAGTTCAATTAGACTCAATTGCCTTTGGTAATAACAAAGACCTTCCATTGTGATGGATTGTTGTAGAAACCCCTACCTCATTGTTCTTTTTTAATCAAGGGAATAAATTTATATTTCACATTTGGCTGCCTATCTAGTTAGCTGACTGTCAATCAAACAAATCTGGTGCCTTGGAACCTAGTTTTCTTTTCTCCTCCTGCCCCCCATTACTGAGAATCAAACTCAAGACCTTGTACCTGCTAGGTAGGTGTGGTGCCACTGAGCTACATCCTTGGCCTAGAACCTAGTTATAGATTTTAAAGCTACTACACAAATCTAACATTTACGAATAGGAGTTGCAGAGATGGAAAGGAAGGACAATGTAGAGCAACACTGATGTCATTCTTGTGTTCTAGGCCATTTCAGAGTCTCTGACATTCAGGTCTCTTTCAGTTTTGGTATTGAGAAAATAGAATGTCCTATGATCACTGCTGGCACTGTTTTCCAAAATGTCTCATTGCTCATTCACAAAATAGTTTTATGTTGGCCCCTGCAAGACAGAGCATAATGATTGTTTTATCGAGGAACAAATATCCATCCACAGTAGAGAGAATGAGTGTCCAGGGAGTGGGAGTAATAACAGTAAGAGAGAAACAAAAAGTTGCAGCTGTCAGAGGCTGTGAGATTTAAAGATTGTTTCTGACTTTTGAACTGATGCCTGTTGTTTGTTTTACTAGAGGCCAGGAGGACCCAGCAATGTCCTGCGAGATGCATGTCTGGTTGCAAATATTTTGGATCCCAGAATCAAACAGGAAATTATCAAAAAGTTTATTAAGCAGCATCTTTCAGAGTATCTAGTGCTTTTTCAAGAAAACCAAGATGTAAGTATTGACCAGATGAGGTCAGATGTAACACTTTAGTTTTATTGAAAAATGAATGCTGCCAAGCCTACTCACTCACACACTTTATTAGTGCTACTGTCTGACAGTGTTGATCACTGAACCATGACTCCTACAGGCTGACTTTACAGTTCAGTAGTTCTTAACCATTGAGATTATTGACCCTTCAGGGAAATTAATGAAAGCTGCAGGTCTTCTCCGTAGAAAAATGCATCTGTGCATTAAATTTTACATTACAGTTTCAGGAAATTATAAACTCCTGAAGTTAGTCACAGACTTCAGGTTAAGAATCTTTGGATCTTTTTTTTTTTTTTTTTTTTTTTGAGACAGGGTCTCGCTTTGTAGTTCAGGCTGGCCCTGAGCTCACTATGGAGCCCAGGCAAGCCTCGAACTCAGCAATCGCCTGTCTCTGCCTCCCAAGTGCTGGGATTACAGGCGTGAGCCACCACACCCGGCGAATTTTTGGATCTTTATAGAAGCTCAGTTCATGATAGCTAAATCTTGGAGACAACCCAAATGCCCATCAACTTTAGATTGGATAAAGAAGATGTGGGGTTTTTTTAATGAAATGGAGTATTACTCTGCCATAAAGATTGGTGAGATTGAGTCACTTATACTCAAATGGATGTACCTTCAGGACATACTCAGAAGTGAAATAAAGTCACAAATATGTAAATATTGTATCTTTTCTCTGGTATGAGAAACTGAAGTTGTAAGTGAGTTCTAGAATTCATAATAGATATTGTGAAATAGTAAATATTCAAAGGGAAATGGGGTTTAGGAGTAAGTAATGAGGGGAAGAAATTGATGGTTATAAGGAAACAAAGCTTGTGCATAGAGGGGTGAGGGGCTGTAGGATGGGTAAGGGAAGGGGAAAAATGATAATTAAGTCATGTCATATACTGGTACAAGTTCTCAGTGTTGAGTATAATCATGGGGTGGGTGGGTGTGTTTGTGTGTAAAATGTACCGATAAAATAAGTTTAAAAAACCTTTGGATCAGGTAAATAAGATAGCATATGAAATGGTGAAAAATAACAGAGGTTGGCTTTTTCTTGGTTTTATGTTTTTGCTTGTTTCCTTAAACTGTTAATATAACATCTAAGCACTGGGATGGTTTTCATTCCTTACCTTCATGAGGTTGCCTGGCTGGACAAGATTGACAGACGCTATGCCTGGGTAAAACGCCAGCTTGTGGACTATGAGGAAAAATATGGCCGGATGTTTCCCCGTGAATGGTACATGACTGAGAGGATTGCAGTAGAATTTTGCCATGTGACAAGGTAAATCCCAACTCTTTACTAGTTCTGGTGCTGATTGAATTTTCAAAATGAATCCTGTAATCTCTGATTCTGTGTTATTCTGTGGATTGGGTACCACTGCCAGACTCCACCAAATGATTGGAACCATCACTATACCAACATAGTCCTATCCCTCTTGGCTCCAAGACCTGCCTGTGGCCCAGCCTTGCCTCAACCTATCTTCTCTCCTTTATGAACTTAGGATTCATCAACTAGATTTACCTATAGTCACTTACCACTCCCACTTTTCCCCCTGGATCTGTGTTGCACATACCAGCATATATTTATGTGTGTGTGTGTGTGTGTGTGTGTGTATTATTCATCACCATCATCAGCTTGATTTTTGTCTTGCTAGGTAGACAGTTCCACAGAGGCAGAGATAGTAGCAACTTTAAGGATGTAGCACGTACTCAGGGAGTATTTGTTGGATGAGTTGCCCTAATACAGCATTTATAGTCTCTGTATGGTTAATAATATTAGCATCTGTATTTTCTAAACGTCTTAATTCTTCTTCTTCTTCTTTTTTTTTTTTTTTGAAATAGTTTCTTGGTCTGTAATTCAGGCTGACCTTGAACTTGAACTTGAACTTATTACATAACCCAAGCTCACCTTGAACTTACTGTCAATCTTCTACCTCAGCCTCCCAAGTGCTGGGTTTATAAGGTTGCATCACTATCCCCAGCTCTAAGCATTTTAATGATCTCTTCTCATTTATTCTTTTTATAATATCCATGAGTATATCCCAGGCCACATAGTCCCTTTTGTTGAAGAATTGCATCCAACAAGTTTAGATTAGTGTATCCATGACCAAAATAAAAGCAAATCTAGGCATGGTGGCACAAGCTTGAAATCCTTGCACCTGAGAAGCTGAGGCAGGAGGATTACCACAAATTCAAGGTTAGCCTGGGCTACATAGTGAGTTCAAGGCCAATCTAAGCTACCTAATGAGACTCTGTCTCAAAAAATTTTTTTAAAAAGGCAAAAAAACAAAACAAAAAACCCAAACACACAAAAGAAGGGTAAAACCAAAGCCAGATTTCTTTGTTCTTTGTAGTTATACCACAACAATTATTACTTTAATTTTTATTTATTACTTATAATTCCTTCTAATGGCATAATTGCATTTTTTTTTAAACAGGGTCTCACTTTGCAATTCAGGCTGGCCTTGAACTCACTATGTAGCCCAGGCTAGCCTCGAACTCAGCAATCCTTCTGCCTCTGCCTCCTGAGAGCCACCATGCCCAGCATTGTGGTATGTGGTGCAGGGGATTGAATTTGGGACCTTTCACTTGTGAGACAGATGCCGGCACCACTGAGCTAAATCTTCTGCCCTCCATGTTTGTTTTTTTTGAGACAAGGTCTTATTGTATAGTTCAGATTGGCATTGGAATTCATTATGTAGCCCATGTTGGCCTTGAACTTGCAGCAGTGTTCCTGCTTTAGCCTCCCAAGTGCTGGGATTGTAGGTGTGTCTTCAAGCCTGATTTGTAATTACATTGCTTCTAGGTTAATAAGAGAAAAACAAGGCCCATTGGTTAATCATAACTCCATTTCATTAGTATGATTTTGAGTATCCACTCTCCTTCCCTCCTTCTCTTCTGCTGGACATTGAACACAGAGCCTCCCACATGCTAGCCAAGCACTATGCCACTGCGCTACATTATATCCCAGCCCCAAGTCTTCTAAAATCCTAAAAAGTACTATCAGATTGCACACTTTAAACACATTGTAGGAAAAAAATGTTTAATTGATATTGTGTTTATTTTTAGAAAATAGATTTTATTTTTAGAACAGTTTTAGGTTCATGTCAAAATTGGGCAGACAATTCAAAGATTTCCCATATATTCCCTACCTTTGTTCACACCAGTCTCCCCTAGAAACAGCATCCCCTCCTAAAGAGTTCATTTGTTGTAATTGGCAAACCTGCATTGACACCTCATTTTCACTCAGAACTCATGCTTTAAGTGCAGTTCACTTTTGATGTTGTACTTTCTTTGTATATATTGTTTTAAGAAGTACATTTGCTACCAAATATTTAAATCATCGATACGCTATCTAATAAAAGAGGTAGTATTGATTCAAAGTTAATTGTGGTTACAACTTTCTAAATGCTAACTAACAAAGAAAGAATGAATTCCTTGAGAAACCGTTTACTAATTCTTTTCTTGCCTAAAGTTCAGCAAACTCACAAACCAACTATGTGCAAAATGAATCCTGAAAGAGACTGGAAATACACTAAAGCTAACACGTCTCTGCAAGTCAGTACCTGCTCCTCCTGTCTTGGCTAAAGGCAGTGGTACCGGCAATCTTGTATTGTTAGAATTTTGGCTAAAGTCCTACAGATACATCATTCTAAAATAAAATCACAAGCCCTTTGATTGTTTTGTCATTTATTTGTATGGGAAGGTTATGACAGCTTAGTACGCAGTAAGAATTTACATGTTACTGTGGCCTAGTAAACAACATCTTGAAACAGAAGACTTGGGTGAGTCGCACCCAAACTTCATAGAAAGGAACCACCCAAGCATGTACATGTCACCTTTCTCATGGGGGTTCCAGCCTCTCATGCATATTTATTTCTAAGGTCCTTGCTCTCAGTGAAGAGATAGTGGTTGAGCTCTCTAGAAGATAAAGAGCTTTATAATTCAGAAATTCAAGATCTGTGAAATTATATAGAATGTATTTTAATAAAACATTGAATACTTTTTTAAATTTTTTATTTATTTTTAGAATGCTTTATATATTATTACAAGCTATTAAAAAGTTTAAAAAGGGCCGGAGGGTTAGCCCGGTGGTTCTGGCGCCTGCCTTGCAAGCGCAAGGTCCTGAGTTCAATCCCCGGAAACCACATACAATGCTGGGCATGGAGACTCACGCCCACCGGCAATCAATACCACATACCACAGTGCCAGGTGTGGTGGCTCAAGCCTGTAATCCCAGCACTCGGGAGGCAGAGACAGGAGGATTTCTGAGTTCGAAGCTTGCCTAGGCTACATAGTGAGCTCAGTCAGAGCCAGCTCGAACTACAAAGCGAGACCCTGTCTCAAAAAAAAAAAAAAAAAA
>PVIC010016517.1:0-12303 GCA_004025085.1 Thryonomys swinderianus | reverse complement strand
AATTTTAAATAACTTTTATTATACTATATCATACAATTGTTTTATTTCATTTTGAATTACTGTTAATCTTATTATATCTGATTTCTGAATTAAATTTTATTTTATTTTATTTTTTTAATTGAATTCTTTATTGGTACAATTTATATGCATCTCAAAATCACATATAACATTGGGAAATTTGTACCAGTATATGCCACAAGTTAATTCTCATTTTTACCCATATCCCTATCCACTCCCCCCTCCTCCCCCCTTTATACATGCTCTTTTATTTTCTTTCTGTATCATATTTATTCCTTCCCCTCATCACATTCCCACACCAAGTTTCCTATAAATTTTATTTTTAATATGTATGCACAGTATAGGGAAAAACATGGTTCACTCAGGGTTCAGTACTAGCTATAGTTTCAAGCATCCAGGAAACATGTTGGAAATTGTCTCCAGTGGGTAAGGAAGACTATTGTGTTTCTGGTTCTTAGGGCGTAGGCTAAGTTGGTAAAACTAGACCTCAGGGTCTGAAATGATCACGTATATTTTCATTCTGTATGTAAGCTATTTACTTTTCTCATCTTGAGTGATCAGTTTGTTTGACAGCAATCTTAATTCTTTATTTTGAAGGGCAGAACTTGCCAAGATCATGCGTGCCAGAGCTAAGGAAATTGAGGTGAAATTGCTTCTTTTTGCTATTCAGAGAACAACTAACTTTGAAGGATTTCTGGCAAAACGTTTCTCTGGCTGCACCCTGACAGATGGAACTCTGGTAAGACCTTCCAGAAATCCATGGCTGGGGTGGCAAAGCTTCATTTCACTATTTAACTGATTATATCCTTTGGTTTTGGGGGTCAAGTAATTAATTATTCTGTATTAGCTTCCTAAATACCTGGGATTGCAGGTGGGTACCACTGTGCCTGGCTTTATTTATTTATTTTTATTTTTAAATTTTTACTGGCTTTATTTTTTAATGAAAATGGGCCAAATTAGTGATTTCCAGCCCCTTTCTCCTAACAAAATATGATGTAGAATCCAAAAAAAAAAATCACTAACATTTTTTGAGCATCATTGTGTATCCCACACTGTACTAGATGTCTTTATCTGCAATCACTTTGCTTCATCTGCTGTAGGAGGTACATGTTACCTTCACTTTAATCATACCTGAGATTACAGTGCTAACATGTCAAACCACAAAAACTTAGTTATTCTTTTTTTTTTTTGAGACAGGGTCTCGCTTTGTAGTTCAGGCTGGCCCTGACCTCACTATGTAGCCCAGGCAAGCCTCGAACTCAGCAGTCCTCCTGCCTCTGCCTCCAGAGAGTTGGAACTACAGATGTGAGCCACCACACCCGGCATTGTGGTGTGAAGGACTGATTGCTGATGGGTGTGAGTCATCACGTCCTGGTATTGTTGTTTGTGGTTACCAGGATTGAACTCAAGACCTTGTGCTTGCCAGGCAGATGCTGGAATCACTGAGCTAAATCCCCGACCCCAAAATTTAGCTATTCTGATTGAAGCAGGAAGCAAAGGTAGGAGTTGGACTTGGAGTCTCACACACTTCTTCACCTCTCACCTCTGCAGCTCTCTATAGTTCTCAGCCTTCTAATCCTAAGGTCCCTGGACTTTAGTCAGATCTCCTCTTCACCCAGCAAGACCTATTTCAGCATAGGTGATTCAAAGCTGCTCCTCAGGACACTGGGATGAAGAGTGGTGATGGGAGCAGTTTGGTTTTGAGGCAAGCTTATGGGGCCCAATTTGGGCTCATTTATGACTTTGTCCTACTAGAGTCACAAAACCCTCTTTCCATACTTCATAAAAAATGTATAGGTTGGAATGCTGGGTGTGGTGGCTCACGCCTGTAATCTCAGCACTGAGGAGGCAGAGACAGGAGGATTACTGAGTTCGTGGCGGCTTGCCTGGGCTCCATAGTGAGCTCAGGGCCAGCCTGAACTACAAAGCGAGACCCTGTCTCAAAAAAAAAAAAAAAAAAAATGTGTAGGTTGGGCCAGAGATTTAGCTCAGTGGTTCCAGCGCCTGCCTCACAAGCGCAAAGTCCTGAGTTCGATCGCGCTGACCACATACAATGCTGGGCATGGCAACTCACGCCCACCAGCAATCAATACCACATAACACAGTGCCGGGCGTGGTGGCTCATGCCTGTAATCCCAGCACTCTTTGGGAAGCAGAGACAGGAGGATTGCTGAGTTCAAGGCTTGCCTGGGCTATATAGTGAGCTGAGGGCCAGCCTGAACTACAAAGCGAGACCCTATCTCAAAAAAAAAAGAGGTGTTCTTGTCTATTAGAAAAATTAGGTCATAAAATAAATGAAAATGCTCTCAAAAATCCAAGTCAAAAATAAAATAGCCAGGTGTGATGGCACATATGATAATCTCAGCAATCAGGAGTCTGAGGTAGGAGGACTGCAAGTTCGAGGCCTTCCTGAGCTACAATAGTGAGTTCACAGCAGGCCCAAGACCTGTGTCTTACTTACTTATTGTTGGGACAAAACACTTGACATCCATAAGTTGAAGGAGAAAAGGTTTATTTCAGTTCACAGTTTGTAGAGATTTTAGTCCATATTTAGGGGCCTTCAAGACAGGGTGGCATGACAGAGGAACATCTCAGTCTATGGCAGAGTAGGCAGGAGGCAGTGAACCTCCCTTTCCCTTTTATCCCATCTAGGTTACAAGCCTTTTGGGAAGTACCATACACACCCAGGGTTGAAGTTCTGTTTTCAATAAATCTATTCAGCCCCACCCAGAACTGTGCTGATTCCTATCAGTGGGACTAATTTAGCACCATACTCCCTTAATCCCCATGTCACACACCAGGGTCCGGCAAACTCCCGGAGAAGTCCCACCTATGAGTGCATGAGGCTTTTGAGGCACATCTAGATAAAAACCAAAACATTCTGCCTCAATGCAACGACAACAAAGTGAAGTTGTTGAAGAAAGCATAGGTCTCTTCTGAAAAATGTGTGGTTGGCTTCAACAGCAGACTGATTTTCTCCGGCCCTCTTTCCTTTGCACTCCACCCAAGCCATGCTCCTGAGCTACTTTCAGGCAGAGGTTTAGGCAGCACTGGACTCATCCCTTCTGAGATCTTCTTGAGGGCAAAAGGGTTAAGCACTGAGAACAGGCCCCAAGCTGGGAGTAGAAGCTGTGCTCCCCTGGCCTCTGGCTGGTCAGGGATAGTAGAGCATGGGGACAGGCTCTGTGGACTACTAATGTTGCTCACAGAGCAAGAAGTAAGGATACAGGAGTTCCACTCTTACCAAATATATTTTGAGCCAGTTGTCCCCTCCTTTGGTTGAATGCTACCTTGGGGAAACAAATAACCTTGAATCTCATCACCAGGTTAACTTATAAACTGCTGAAGCGACACTAGATTTTTCACCTCCCCATAGAAGCTTACCAGAGGTCAAAAGCGCTAGAACAACATGGACAGGGAGGGGCCTTCTAGATAAGCCAAAGCTGCTGCTCTGCACAGAGACCATGGAGAACTGATAGCTCTGCTTCAGTTTGCAAAGAGAACACTTTTTTGAGAAAATAGGTACTGTACTGTATAGCACCATCAAAGGGTCAGCTGGCTGATTGTCCACCACCTTCTGTCTCAAGGGGCAGTGGCAGAGGTGCTTTGTTTTTTAAGGCAGAAGCAACCCCTGTGACTTAACACATTCAGCTAGTGCCAGACTCACGGGCTGGAGCCATTTCATGCTCTGTACTGGTATCATAGTCAGTTAGAAACAGTTGAACTTTTCCCCTGGTTCTTTCTTTCTTTGTTTGTTTTCCCCTTTTGCTTGCTTGTTTATGGTGTCTAACTCATGCTAGGCAAGTGCTCTAGTACTGAGCTACATTTCCCAGCTGCTGGGTCCTTTTTGTCTTCTGCATTTGAAATTTTCTGGTAGAACTGGTTTGTAAATCCCTGTTCAGTTGTTGAGGTATTGCTTTCTTCTCCTATCATATGAGTTTCAGATTATAAGTCATTGGCCAGAAAATCCTGCTTAATGCCATGAGCTCTTTATTTACCCCTCTAGTTGGTCAGCTGTCTTGTCCACACATTTCTCTAAATCATTTAACTTCTAGAGAAGTTCAGCCTCTTCCCCTGACTGTTCTTTATTCCAATTACTATGACCCAGCAATCTGACTGCATTTCCAAGTCCTGACAGTGGGCATCCTACCCCTCAGGAATTTTTCCTTTAGAGATGAGTTTCTACAAAGGTCTAGAAGCCCCTTGACCTTTTCAGTTAGACCAGATCTTGAAGAAATGGTTCCTTGCTGCTCAGCTCTGATGAGTTGTGTAAGTGATGCTCACACTGAGCTTTCCCCTTTGCTCTGTGCCAATGAGGGCCACATGTTCTGTGCCTGTATTTTGTAGCCCTGAGCAGTAGGGCCCTTGGAAATCAGTCATGGCTGCTGACATTGCTCCCAACAGGCAGCCCTAGAAGAGGCCGTGCTGATGCCTATTCTAGCTTCCCAGCCTCCCATCTGAAGTGCTTTCTAGACCCTTGCCTCCATCCATGCTACTTGCTTTTTTAAAAAAGTATTTTTGATGCCATTTTATTTTAAGATATCTGAATAACTGTGAAATGAACCAAGGAATATTTTGATACCCTTTAATATATGCCACATTTCATAGAAAGTGAACTCCTTGGAAAGAGATCATGGAGCTTGTAGTAGTCAGCCAAGGAGCCAAGACGCCCAGAAGCCCTGCCTAGTTGCGTCCTTGCTAGGCCATACCCTACCTCGCCTCTCCCACCATCATTGCTTCCCAGCGTCTTTCAGAGCATCCCAGCCCTTGGTGACTTTGACAGTGAAACAACCGTGGTGGCCTTAGGAGTGTGACTACCTCACCTGAAAGGCCTGGCACAGCACAGCTCCTCCTTGCCAACCAATGTGGTACATTGTGTTTGCTCTTATTTTAGAGCTGTGCCTTTGCCATCTGACAGAACTTTAGAGGGAAAGCACCTTGAGGACAGGGCCTGCTCTTCTTCCCTGTGTTTGCTCTGTCAAGTTTTGTCATGTCCTGTGCTAGACCGTTTCTGTAGGAAGTGAGCCTCTGTGCTGCTTCCAGCTACCTCAACTTCTGACCCTGTAGGAGGGATTTGAGATAGTCTGTAAATTAAAATACCTTGAAATTAAAAGCAAATGTCTGGATGTGATTTAACTACATCCATATGCATTTTTAGTGACTTGATGATTAGATGGAAGGTGAACAAATTATATTCAACCTTCTGCTGAAAGCAGAGTAGATCAAGTTAGGTTTTTATAACTGCCTCAGCAGATTTGGGAGGCTTTTTAAAAAAATGACATAAAACTTTTCCCTAAGTAATGTGACTAGATCCCCCCCACCCGACCAGTGCACACTTGCCTTTCTAAAAAGAATTGTCCTTTGATTTATAGGGGTCACTTTAATATACATGTATATTTGCTTGGTTTTAAAAACTACATTATAGGGGCCAGGGATGTAACTTAGTGACACCGGGCCTGCCTGGTGAGGGATCCCTAGTATATATATAAAAAAAAATTACATTATATTGTAGAAACCATAGATACAGTCTTTAGCTGTGCAGTTTGGGCATCATAACATTTTTTAAAAATCTCTCTTTATGAGAGCCTGCACAAAGGGTCTCACCATTCACCATGGTCTTACAGCAAATTAATGACCGTTTTAGGAAAAATAGGAATAGGGAATAGGACAAGGATTCCTAGAACTTTCATCATCAATAAGGAAATAGTTTTCCTTCACTTAATAAGCCCCTTCAGTGTTTGAAATATTTTATGTATGGTTTCTTTTCTTTTTTCCTTCGTGTGTGTGTGTGTGTGTGTGTGTGTGTATTGGTGTTATGGAGTTTCAATTCAGGAAATACTGAGTTCCCTAGTCATTCATCCATCCATCCATTAATTCATTCATCCATTCATTCATTTATATTTTGAAGCGGGGTCTCACCAAGTTGCCCATGCTGTCCTCATCTCAGCCTCCCAAGTAGTTGGGGTTACAGATGTATGCCATCATGCCTGGCATTTTATAAATGGTTTCTTGATTTTAAAGGACTGTATTTTTTAAAATAACATCCTAAGGGGAAATTAACCTTTGTTTCTTTCTAAGATGAGAGTAATACATGGTCATGGAAATTGTAGACAAGAAAGGGGAAGCAGAAAAAAAAATCATCCATTTCCTATCAGCATGAGCATTTTTGTTCTTTCTGTATACAGTTGAAATTATACTTTTTAAGTATATTTTTCCTCCACTTTATTTTTATTTTTTAAATTTTTTTGTTATTATTTTTGAGACAGGGTCTCGCTTTGTAGTGCTGGCTGGCCCTGAGCTCACTGTGTAGCCCAGGCAATCCTCAAACTCAGCAATCCTCCTGCCTCTGCCTCATGAATGCTGCGATTACAGGTGTGAATCACCACACCCAGCATTGTGGTATGTGGTACTGATTGCTGGTGGCCATGAGTCACCCTGCCCAGCACTGTGGTATGTGGTTACCGGGGATCAAACTTGGGACCTTGTACTTGCAAGACAGACGCTGGAACCACTGAGCTAAATCCCTGGCCCAACTTTATTTTTAAAAATATCTATAACAAAACATATATAATCCATATAACAAAATTTACCAAAAGCCACCTTTGAAGCTATACAATTTTTTGAATTTGACTATGTTTGCAATATTTTGCACTATCTCACTTGTCTCATTACAGAACATTTCTATTCCCCAAAGAAATCCTCATTAGCAGTAACTTGTTTCCCTCCTTTCTTCAGCCTTAGGTAACTACTAATCTAGTTTTTGTTATTATGGATGCCTATTCTAGACCTTTCACATAAGTAAATCATATAAAATGTGATCTTTTGTGCCTGGGTTACTTCATCTTATGGGTTTAAAATTGTATCTCATTGCAATTTTGACTTGCTTTTTCCAAATGACTAATGACATTAAACATCTTTTTCTATGCCTGTATGCTATTACTAGAGCTTTTTTCAAATTCTTAGCCCATTTTTTTTATAATTTAAATTTATTTTTAACATACATAAAACAAAAAGTTGCACATCCCCAGCTCCTTCTTATTTGTTCTTATGGTCCCTCCCAGCACTAACTCTTTATGTTAGTTATTAGCGGTGATTTATTAAGTCACTGTTTTGTCCTAGCACACCTCACAATGCTAATGTGCAGATGCTGAAGGTAAAAGGGTTAATTCTACCAAATAAAA
Organism: Thryonomys swinderianus; assembly: GCA_004025085.1. Classification (NCBI taxonomy): domain Eukaryota; kingdom Metazoa; phylum Chordata; class Mammalia; order Rodentia; family Thryonomyidae; genus Thryonomys; species Thryonomys swinderianus. The sequence continues at coordinate 5,104 of PVIC010016517.1, read as the reverse complement.
AAGGCAAAGCAGGGGCTAAAGCTCCCTAATAGAGTACTTTGCCTAGCATATATAAAGTCTTAGATTTAGTTTCCAGCAGCATGCCCCACCCCCAGAAGTCAGCATTTTCTTTTTAAACTAATCAGAACAAATACTACACTTGATTTTAGTCAAAAGGCTGAGAAGCAATTCAGATTTTTTTTTTTTTTTTTTTTTGAGACAGGGTCTCGCTTTGTAGTTCAGGCCAGCTCTGAGCTCACTATGTAGCCCAGGCAAGCCTCAAACTCAGCAATCCTCCTGCCTCTGCCTCGCGAGGGCTGGGATTACAGGCGTGAGCCACCACGCCCGGCACTGTAGTATGTGGTATTGATTGTTGGTGGGCGTGAGTCTCCATGCCCAACATTGTATGTGGTTACCGGGGATCAAACTCAGGACCTTAGGCTTACGACGCAGGCACCACCGGAACCACTGAGCTAACCCTCTGGCCCCAGATTTTTTTTTTTTTTTTAATTTACAAGTTTCCAGCCAGGAGTACATGCCTGTAATCCCAGCACTCTGGGAGGCAGTAGGATCACAAGTTCAAGCCAAAGCTGAACAATTTAGTGATTTAGCAAGACCCTGTTTTTAAAAAAAAAATGACTAGCACGTACCCATTGTGAAAGCCCTAGTTTGAATCCCCAGTATCAGAAACAAAGTAACCATGACAAGGGAAATACAAATTCCCTCTCCTATTGTATACACTAAAGAGAACTGAAACAGGGCTTGAGATTTAGCTCAGTGGCACCATACCTTCCTGAGCACAAGGACCCGTGTTTGCTCCCCAGTACTGGAAAAAAACCTGAAAACCTATTTATATAAAAACTATACCTAAATGTTTATGGCAGTGCTATTCATATTAGCCAAAAGATACAAAAACCTAAAAGCTCATTAGTGGACAGATGGTAAATAAAATGCAGTATATTCATGTAGTGAAGTCTTATTCATCCATAAAAATAAATGAAGTACTGACACATATTACGGTGTAGATGAACCTGTAATGGTATGCTTAGTAAAAGAAACCAGACACACAAGGTAACATATTAATCTGAATGCATTTATATGAAAAGGTTACAAGTCCATAGAGACAGAAAGAATTGTGAAGAGGAGGATTGGGAAGTGACAGCTAGTGGATATGGAGTTTCTTTTGGAGATGAAATATGTTTTAGAATTAGATGGTGGTGATAGTTGCACAACCTTGCAAATATGCTAAACCCACTAAGTTGTAAATCACTAGGATGAGTGAATTTTATGTTGTATGAATTATGCTACAAGTTAAATGTATTAAGGATTTTTAGAAAATATTGATGTGTTGTTAAAAGTCGTTTTTACAATCCCAGCACTCGGGAGGCAGAGATAGGAGGATTGCTGAGTTCGCGGCGGCTTGCCTGGGCACCATAGTGAGCTCAGGGCCAGCCTGAACTACAAAGCGAGACCCTGTCTCCAAAAAGCAAAAAAAAAAAAAAAAAAAAGTCGTTTTTACTTTTCCGATAAAAGATCCTATCTGTAAAAAACCCAAAACAACAATGGCAAAAGACCCATGAGAATACACTTTGTTATAAAACTCAATAAAAGAAAGCTCTCTTTTCTTCAGCTACTCCAAATCTATTTCCCCAGAGGTCTCCTCTGCTTAATGTTTGAGGTGTATATTTGAGACTCCCCAGCATGGATGAACATAGTATATATAGACTTTCTTTTTGTTTGCAGAAATGAGAAATATTGCCCTTGTTTCCAAAGAAATTTTATCGACCAGTGTTTATTCACAAGTGTTTTCTAGCCTGTCTCTGTGCAGGGGTCTGGGCAAAGATGAGAAATGGAATCAGACAAGTACTTATGGTCTAGCAGGAGAAAGAAACCTGCAATAACTGTCGCAATTTAAGATGTGAGCCCATGGTAGCAAGAGTGGTCCCTCAATGGTAAACAACAGGTGTGCAGAGCCTTGTGGTTATAATTTTGACTATTAACTAAAGCCCTCAGGCCAGCTCTTCAAGGATAAATCTGGATTGGCCCAGAGTAAAGCATTTATGGAATGAGAAATGTAGAAATTGTGGGACTTTCATCTCATAACTGAAATTTTTCTCATTCCAGGGAAAGGAAAAAGAAATTAGTCTTAAATTTCAGAATTCCTTCTTTGATAATGTGATGTGTCTAGGTATGGCCTTAAAATGGATTTCTGTAGACAGATCCAGGTAACAGATATGCATTTGGCTAATGCAGAGTCTTCCTAACAGTAATCAAAACAGTTGGCTATCCTGTGGCCCTTACTATTTCAGAGGTGCTAGGAATCCCGTGTGATTTAATCAGTGGGAATTAACTTGCTGTACAAAGGATTTTACTTCCCTGTGTGGGCTTGATATCAACTCGGGGATGAAAAAATGAATTCTTTTAAAACTAGAAAGTCACTTGCTTCTTGGCAATTTTGAAAGTTCCTTTAGCAGCACCAGAGTGTATGTAATATTCCATTTCAGTTGCTTAAAATCTAAACCCAAACATGTAATTCTCTGTGGTCTATGACAGCTGCAAGGCAGGAAGGAGTGTGACCCGACTGGCTCTGGCAATTGGCCTCTTGCATAGAAGACTTTGTTGTACCAGTGGTTTCTATCTGCAAAGATCTGTTCTTTTGGCAGAGCCAGTTAACTGGCCCAGTAGCCAAAGGCTATATCCTCATCCTGACTTATGTAACAGTGTTTGGCATTGTGGTGGTATATTTGCAGTAGCTGAGACCCTCTTGTAGAAAAGGGGAGGAAGGAGCAGTTATTGTACCTTTGCACTCATCAGCTGATGGGCCTCTTGCTTTCATTACCTACAGAGATCCTGGAGATAAGAGGTAGGGACAGGGTCTCACCAATGGTGGTTAAAATACATTTGTTTTTCAAGACGTCTAGCCTTTGCTCTCTTTTCTTTTCCTTGTATGGTTGCTTCATAAAGAGAGGCACAAGTGGGTATAGTTAGCACATGGGTATAATGGCAGCTACTCAAGAGGCAGAAGCAGGAGGACCCCAAGCTTGAGGCCAGCCTTGGCAACCTAGCAACACTCTGTCTCAAAATAAAAAAGTAATAAGGGATTGGGTGGGTAATAGCTCAGTGGCAAAGCATTTTCCTACTGTGCTAGAGGCCCCTGCACTGCAGCAGGGAGAATAGTAATTCTGCAGTATAGTTGTTCACCCCATCTAATATGAATGAAAGCTTCTACTTACTCAGCTTTTCCATATATGTCAGACAGTAGTTTTAATCTACAGTGATACATGTATCTCATTTGACCTCCTGTTAGTTTTGTCAGCAAAGTATAACTAGCCGTCCAAGGCTCAGATAAGACAGCAGAGGCTTGGAGAAGTAAAGCAACACTCCCAAGTGGTGGAGTCACGCGTGAACCCAGGTTTAACAGACCGAAAGCCTGTGCCCTCGCCGTTGCATAAGGTGCCCATTTCATTGCATGGTGGTGTGAGCTGCAAGTTGCTCAGGCCAAAATGAATGACCTTCCACTCTTTTCCTTTTCCCTCATCTCTGCTTTCTTATCAAGTCTTGGCTTCTCTCCTACATATGTCCTGATCTGACCAATTTTTAAACTCTGTTCATCCCCAGTTTAATCCAGTCTTCATCAGCTCTTGCTGGGAAACTGCAGCAAACTCAGAAACTGAACTTCTTGTTCTCTTAGAGTCCAATCTTCCTACAAGCCTGGAATGATACTTCTGAAACCCATATTAGGCATTCACCCAAGGTCCTGACTTCTCTGGAAGCTGAGACCAAAGCATTCTTTGAACCCAGGAGTTCAAAGCCAGCTTGGGAAACAGCAAGACCCTGTCTCTAAAATCCAAATTAGATCTTATCTTTTCCCTATTTAAAACCGGTATTGGCTGTTTATTTACAGTGAAAAGAAAATCTTAGTGGTGGTCCACAAAAGGCTATGTGATTGGGCTCTTGCTCCCTTTCTTACCTCTGGCTCCTGTTCTTCAGCTCATTAAGCCTTTACATCAGATCCCTTTGCTAAAAATATTTGTTCCTAGATTTTGCCTGATCATTTCCTTCTCTTTATTTATATCACTGCTCAACTATTACCTCCTAAAAAGACCTTCTCTGATCACCCTACGTAAAGACACGCTTCTCTCTCCTCATCCCCAGTCTGCTCCAGTTCCTATATTACATTTCCATCATGGTGCCTCCCTCTCTTGTCTGTCTTACTCGTGTTTCATCCCTTGTGCAAGGAAAAATGCTTGAAATAGAGTCCACGGTAGATGCTCAACACATGAATGGCAAACATAGGCTCTTGTCAGTGCCTAGAAAACTCTGACCTGTCTTGCATCACCCACCCCTCTCCCCACACACATGTTTACCTTTGGAGCATTTCTTAGCTCTGGCTGAAACATAATTCACTTCAAGACATTTTCTCTGACCTACTTTTCCTTCAAGGCCTTATCACACATTTGATTAAAGCTATTTTCTCCAGCAGCCTGTCGACTCCCTGTGGGCAGAGTGGGTCTGTCTTGCTCATTACTTTGTCCCAAGTACTCGCCATGCTAGTTTTGTTGAGTAGATAAATGAAGGAATGAATCACTTCTTTTGTACCAACTTGGTCTTTACTTGTAATGTGCATGCCCTATATGAATGGGCTAGAATTGGTGGGTGTCTGTGACTCCCTTGGTAATTCCATCAGTATATGCATGGAGACCGGTGTTGGAAGAAAGAAAGAAACCCTGACAGTTGTCCATGCTCCTTACTGCCTCAGATGTTGTTCTATATGGTCAGTGCTGTCTTCTGTGTTGTGCTATTTCTTACTTCAATCCAGTTGATGTTTTCCAACAGGTAGAGTACAGCCTAGGAATGGCCTCAGCCCATTTCACTGACATCCATCCACTTTTCATTGTGACTTCCAGCAATACATTAAAAATGAAGCTCAGGGCCGGAGGGTTAGCTCAGTGGTTCCGGCGCCTGCCTTGCAAACGTAAGGACCTGAGTTCGATCCCCGGTTACCACATATAATGCTGGGCGTGGTGGCTCACGCCTGTAATCCCAGCACTCGGGAGGCAGAGACAGGAGGATTGCTGAGTTCGCGGCGGCTTGCCTGGGCACCATAGTGAGCTCAGGGCCAGCC
>PVIC010016516.1:8137-33916 GCA_004025085.1 Thryonomys swinderianus | reverse complement strand
ATCTTGTCTGATCTCGGAAGCTAAGCAGGGTCGGGCCTGGTTAGTACTTGGATGGGAGACTATTAGAGAATTGTAAATGACCTGTAGTTAAGCAGTAGTACCTTCTTTGATCAGGTTCAGTAAGTATTAGAAGACCTAAGAAGGTAGGGCTGGAGATTTAGCTCAGTGGTTCTGCTGCCTGCCTAGCAAGTGCAAGTTCCCTGGTTCAATCCTGGTAACCACATACAATGATATGATATTGGATGTGGTGACTCATGCTCACCAGCAATCAGTACCACACCCCACAATGCTGGGTGTGGTGGCTCACACCTGTCATCCCAGCACTGGGGGGGTGGGCAGATGCAGGAGGATTGCTGAGTTCAAGGCTTGCCTGGGCTACATAGTGAGCTCAGGGCCAGCCTGAACTATAAAGTGAGACCCTGTCTCAAAAAAGCAACAAAAAAGAAGACCTAAGAAGCTTGTTCAGCAAGCACATGTTGTTATAGCAGATATGATTTCTGGTCTTTATGGAGGGGTTGGTTGTTAGATACTTTGTATTATCTTTTTCATTGTAATCTAGAAATTAAAATTATAGGCAGATTTGAGTTAAAATTTGTTATAATTGCTTTGAATTAAATTAACTTATTTGTTGTTGCTAAGAAGCCAGAATAATATAAAGGGGCAAGTTTAGGGTTTGATGTTAGATTATTTATTTATTTATTTGAGACAGGGTTTTGCTTTGTAGTTCAGGCTGGCCCTCAGCTCACTATGTAGCCCAGGCAAGCCTGGAACTCAACGATCCTTCTGCCTCTGCCTCCCAAGTGCTGGGATTATAGGCCTGAGCCACCACGCCCAGCACTGTGGTTTGTGGTATTGATGGCTGGTGGGTGTGAGTCACCACACCCAGCATTGTATGTGGTTACCAGGATTGAACTCAGGGCCTTGCATTTGCAAGGCAGGTGCTGGAACTACTGAGCTAAATTTCTGGCCCAATGTTAGATTATTTTTGAATTGTGACATCATTTATCAGGTATTGAATTTCTTTCACCTTCAGTTTGTTCATCTGTAAAATAGGCATCACAGTATCTGCTTCTGAGGTTTACTGTGAAGATTAAATTAATAACTATCTCAGGTAGAGAATTAGTGAGAATAGTTCTTAGTAAAACCTTGATTTATTTTCCTTTTTTTTTTTTTTTTTTTTGAGATAAGGTCTCACTTTCTAAGTCAGGCTGGCCCTGAGTTCACTATGTAACCCAGACAAGCCTCAAACTCAGAGCAATTCTCCTGCCTCTGCCACCCAGTGCTGGGATTACAGGTGTGAGCCACTGTGCCCAGCGTTGTGGTATGTGGTACCGATTGCTGGTGGGTGTGAATTACTGTGCCCATCATTGTGGTATGTGGTTACTGGGGATGGAATTTGGGACCTTGCACTTGGTAGGCCAGCGCTGGAAGCACTGAGCTAAATCCCCGACCCTTATCTTCCTTTTTGACAGAGAAAACAGAAAAAAGAAATAGTAGTAGCTGTTCTACTCTGCATGAAGGATATTTTTTGTGATACAAGCATGTTTTTAATGTAATCCTCACAATACATCTGTGCAGTAGTTTGATAATGATATCCTTATTTTTCAGAGAAGGAAATTGTGGATCAGAGAGGCTAAGTTACTTTGTGAGATCATATGGTAATGAATGAGTGGCAGAGATGAGATTTCAACTATTTTTGGTGTTTGTATGCAGGGAAGTATTTTTGGTTTTATTCATATTTTTTCCAGTAAAATGTGAAAAGCATATTAGACATTTACATTTGAATAAAACTACCTGGTGTCTGTGAAATAATAGATTTCAACCTAGTTTAATTTGGTTTCAAAGCTTATGCTAGGCCTTGGAGAATACAAAAAAGAATAAAACATCACCTTCTTGATCTAATGGACAAGGCTGATGTGAAATTTCAGAACCCTCTGTTTAAAAATTAGGTGGGATTCTAGGTCCTGGGGAAAGTTTTCTAAAGGACTGAGCCTTTGAATCGCATTGTAAATGATTAGGTGAGATTGAGGCTGATAGAAAAATGCAAGTCAATGGGATTACAACAGGCGGTAAAGCTTGGACAAAGGTATACGTAGTGAGAAGGCAAGGTCTGGTATCTTGGAGCTAAAATGAGGCTTCTAGGTTAGGATTTTTCTCAGTAGGGTGACAATAGATGTTCTAAGGCAGAAAGAAATGGAAGGATGAAATGACAATGATGATTATGATAATTTAAGAAGCATTGTGAAGGTTTTAAGGAAGGTTGGTATTGGAGAAAACTTTTTTTTCCCCCTTCAAAGATCATCCAAATAATGAAGGACTGTCTTTTCATGTGTACCTGCGTAGTCTAAGTGACATTGCTAATTAGTTAACAGTTATTTCAGATATAATAAGCAACTTTTAATTGAAGTATTTCTCATGAAAACCACCTTTTCACGTTTTACATGAAACTTGTAGTTCTTAAGAGACATCTAGATATTTAACATACATATTTTTGATAATGAAATGTAGTGAAAAAGTAATATTTAGATTGGACAAAAATAATATTTAAGATTGCCATTAAGAAGACATTAAAGGGGACCGGAGATTTAGCTGGAGGTGGTTCCAGCACCTGCCTCGCAAGCGTAAGGTCCTGAGTTTGATCCCGGTAACCACATAGAATGCTGGGTGTGGAGACTCAAGCCCACCAGCAATCAACACCACAAACTACAGTGCCAGGCATGGTGGCTCACGCCTGTAATCCCAGCACTCAGGAGGCAGAGACAGGAGGATTGCTGAGTTCGAGGCTTGCCTGGGCTACATAGTGAGCTCAGGGCCAGCCTGAATACAAAACGAGACCCTGTCTCAAAAAGAAAAAAAAAAAAAAGAAGACATTAAAGGATTTTGTGGGGTTTTTTTTAAAGCAATTTTTATTTTATGTTACATAGCAATACATGTTTATTACAGAAATTTAAAAACACGGTAATAAAAAATAATTAATTTTTCTCAGAAAACAAAGATGAATGTTTGGGAGATGTATACCATTCCATTCACTACGGAAAATTTGAGTATTTGTTCAGATTCCAGGGTTGTAGTCAACCGGTAGCTATATTTACTGTTTCTGTAAATTCTTCAGTTTAGTGATTGAATTACCAAGGCACAGTTGAGAGTTTGAATTAATTTTTTATAGTGTACTTTGCCTTTCATTTAATATGTAAAGGAGTTGGTTTAACTAATTTCTATTACTCTTATTACCAGAACAGATATTTTTCAGAATATTAAAACAAAAAGGAACTTAAAAACTATCTGGTTTACCTTCTCATTTTACAAACAAAGAATCTTCTTCCAAGCTTTTATTTCCCAAAACTTACTAATTTAGATTTTCTCTTGTTAAGTTTTCACTTGATTGCAGTCCTGTTTCCTTCTGGAAACTGTTTGTTTTTCCATCTCTCAGCCAGTGGTACAAAGAAAAATGAAAGTGAAGAGAGGAGATAGCATGTTCCAGAAAAGTAGAAAGAGCCAGTGTATGTCTCTGTATAGTCATATAACCAGCCTGGAAAGAAGGAAGGGTTTCTATTAGTGAACCAAATTTTTCTATTAGTAATTCTCAACCAGTAAAGGAAGGGGTCTCCTGTACTAATCAGTCCATGCTAGACACTTGGTTAAGACTTTTTTTTCTTCGAGACAGTGTCTCTTGCTTTGTAGTTCAGGCTGGCCCTGGCTTCACTATGTAGCCTAGGCTAGCCTCAAACTCACAGAAATCCTCCTGCCTCTGCCTCTGCCTCTGCCTCTTCCTCTGCCTCTGCCTCTGCCTCCCAAGTGCTGGGATTACAGGTGTGAGCCACAACACCCAGAATCGTGGAATGTGGTACTAGCGATCAAACTTGGGGCTTGGCGTTTGCCAGGCAGACACCTGAACCACTGAACTAAATCCCCTCTCTTACTTAAGTTTTAACCCATCTTTTTCTTGAAGAAATTGAATAGTTTTATCTAAGACAGTGTTAAAAATTATCATGGACTTAGAATTCATTTTATCTTACAGTGGAGTTTGAAGAAAATTAGAGACACATACTTTTTCATAGAAACTACAATTCTTACAAAGAAAATAATCCTGAATTTTACTACTGTTGCTAAAGGAAAAATATTAAACAGATGACCCTTTCTGTTTTACTAAACAAATATTTGAGTACTTCAGGTTAGGGTTAGGGTTCTTAGAGGACGTGCTGTGTTAATGATAGTATTGAACCAAAACTGGGATAGTCCCTCCCTGCCTTATGGAGCTTACAGATAATGGCTCTCCTTTAGGAATTAATCCCAGAAAGTACATTTGTGTTGAATGCATTGAAGAGAATACTCAGTGGTCATGAGATCATGAGAAGAAATAAATTGAGTTAAAGTTCTTCCTAAGTACTTTTTTTTTGGTCAGTATTAGGGATTGAACTTTGGGCCTCTCTAGTAGGAAGCAAGTGCTTTATTGCTGAGATACATTCCCAGCTAAAATGCTTTATTAAAGATGGAGTAAAAAGTGTCTCAGAATCTTTGACTAATGGTATAACTAGAACTATGTGAACTCCCCTATACATACACAGGAGGGAATCAGCCTAAGGACTTTGGACTAAGCTACAGTCTGGCCCTTGTTTTATTTTTATTTACTTATTTTTTTTGAGACAGGGTCTTGCTTTGTAGTTCAGGCTGGCCCTGAGCTCACTATGTAGCCCAGGCAAGCCTCGAACTCAGCAGTCCTCCTGCTTCTGTCTCTTGACTGCTGGGATTACCGGCATGAAACACCACGCCCGGCACTGTGGTATGTGATTGATTACTGGGGATGTAATTTGGGACCTGTGCACTTGCAAGGCAGACGCTGGAACCACTGAGCTAAATTCTTGGCCCATGTTTTATTTTTATTTTGAGACAGAGTTTCACCAAGTTGTCTGGGCTGGGCTTGAACTTGTGATCTTCCTTCCTCAGGCTCCCAGAATGGGATTATAGGTGTGTGCCACCATGTCCAGCTCTTACCAGAGTTTTTTGCGTTTTCTTTTTAAGTGTATATAAAGGTGAGAAATATTTGTCAAGCCCTCAGCCCTTAAACATTGCTGTAAAAGTCAGCACTCTGAAGATGTCTTAGTATTATTAGTTTTGGCCTCATAGAGTTCCTTAAAATATCTCTGGGACCTGAGTACACTTACTTTACAAAGCTCCTTTTCAAAGGCCGGAGGGTTAGCTCAGTGGTTCCGGCGCCTGCCTCGCAAGTGTAAGGACCTGAGTTCGATCCCCAGTTACCACATATAATGCTGGGCGTGGTGGCTCATGCCTGTAATCCCAGCACTCGGGAGGCAGAAACGGGAGGATTGCTGAGTTCGCGGCGGCTTGCCTGGGCACCATAGTGAGCTCAGGGCCAGCCTGAACTACAAAGCAAGACCCTGTCTCCAAAAAAAAAAAAGAAAAAAAAAAAAAAAGTATTACATGTATATTATATCTGATTACACTGAAAGTTTCAGTGGCTGGATCTGGTGATGCACTTCTGTAATCTGAATGACATGGGAGGCTTAGGCAGAGACTTGCCTGGGGAACATAGTGAGATTGTGTCAAAAAATAAAAAAGAGTATGTAATTCATTGTTAGACCCAAGTTTCAATCTCCAGTACTGCGGGTGGGGGAATTAGTGTTATAGGCCAGCACATTGCTAAGTTCTGGAATATAACTGTGAACAAATAGATGGAAACACCTGCTCCTGTGTACTTTGTGACTTTCAGTTTTCCTTAGATTATAATGACTCACTGTATCTAGCTTATTTCTTCCTGCCATCCCATTTTGGTATAGTTGTGTATGTCTTTCACGGCTTCTTTCTTCTTTTACTTGGTTCTGATATAGACTTTGAATTTCAAAACATGTGTTTGTGGTTTGGGATATTTCATTGTTGTTGTGCTGTGTATGTGTTGGGAGTTAAATCCAAAGTCATACACCCACTAGCTATATTCTACCACTGAGGTGGAATATGGTACACTCCCAGCCTCTGGTTTCTCAGTAGCTTTATGTTTCCTATTCTTAATGTAATAAATAAGTAGAATGCTCTGTGGCCTCTTTAAACTGAGTGGAGTTGCTAAAAAGCTTATTGATGCCTGTTTGATCAGAACCTCCTTTAAATGTGTGTGGGAAATAAGAGAGTAGAGTGAAACCAGCTAGGACAAGTTTTTGTATTATGCTGTTTGTGATTTGGCCTCTTACTTTCTAAGGAATGGGGCCAGTCAGAACTCTCCCAGCAATTTCAAGAAAGGGGAATAAGGGCCGGAGGGTTAGCTCAGTGGTTCCGGCGCCTGCCTTGCAAGCACAAGGACCTGAGTTCGATCCCCAGTAACCACATATAATGCTGGGCGTGGAGACACGCCCACCAACAATCAACACCACACCCCACAATGCCGGACGTGGTGGCTCACGCCTGTCATCCCAGCACTCGGGAGGCAGAGACAGGAGGATTGCTGAGTTCGCGGCGGCTTGCCTGGGCACCATAGTGAGCTCAGGGCCAGCCTGAACTACAAAGCGAGACCCTGTCTCAAAAAGCAAAAAAAAGAAAGGGGAATAAGAAAGGGAGTATTCTTGCCTTAATCCTACCAGCACAGTGATTTTACTGTGAATTTTAAGGTAGGGATACGAGAAAAGGCAGGAGAACAAAGCTGAAAATAGTGGATAACCCTTTAATTTTAAAACTCTTTCATTTTTCTCTCGCTTTCTTTCTGTCTGTCTTACATACACACATACACCTTAAAAAGAGAATGTTATTTAAGCTGTCTTTGTGGCATATGTCTGTAATCCCAGCACTTAAGAGCGAGGGCAGGAAGATTCAGTTCAAGCCCACTTGAAGATCATTTAAAGAAGCCCCATCTCAAAATAAAATATATAAATATTTATTACATACTCTTTCCAGGATGGGCAATCAAAGAGCATATTTTATATAGCTATTTTCATTCTTCATGTATAATAGGATGAGACAATTTGTTTTAAATCTTCTCACATTCATACTTACTTGAGATGTTAGTGTTTTTTTGTTTTTTTTGAGACAGGGTCTTGCTTTGTAGTTCAGGCTGGCCCTGAGCTCACTATGGTGCCCAGGCAAGCCGCTGCGAACTCAGCAATCCTTTTGTCTCTGCCTCCCGAGTGCTGGGATTCCAGGTGTGAGCCATCACGCCCGGCATTGTGGTATGCGGTGTTGATTGTTGCACTATATGTGGTAACCGGGGATTGAACTCAGGTCCTTGCGCTTGCGAGGCAGGCGCTGGAACCACTGAGCTAACCCTCCAGCCCGAGATGTTAGTGTACTTGTCACTGAGGAGGCAGATAGTGTGTTGTTGAGTATTTAGTTGTATAGTACTATTTATAATAGCAAATATGAGATGAATTTAGGATGCAGAATTATGTCATGTTTTTGATGATCTTATGGAAGTATAGGTTGAGCATCCTTAATCCAAAATCTGAAATTTTTGAGTATTCACGTAAGTAGAAAATTCTATATCATGAAACCTCTATTTCATGCACAAGTACTAAAATTATTATATAAAATTATCTTCAAGCTATGTAGAAGGTATACATAAAACATAAATGCATCTCATGTTTAGACTTGGGTCCTTCCCATCCTCCCAAATCATGTATATGCCAGTATTCCAGCTTAAAAAAAAAATGTGAGGGCCGGAGATTTAGCTCAGTGGTTCTGCGGCCTGCTTAGCAAGCACAAGGACCCTGGTTTGATCCCCAGTAACCACATACAATAAATGCCAGGCATGGAGACTCATGCCCACCCCCAGTCAGCACCACATAACTTCAAAGGTCCTACATGATTCAAGTAAATGGTTGAGAATTGTGTGATTGCCCAGTTTAAGGGAGACTTCCCAGCTGTTGAGCTGTAGCATAGTAGTAAAACTTCCAAGGTATGCAGGGACAGTGATATTTGGTCTCACTGAAGTTCTGTTTTTGTGTGTGTCGTACCGGGGATCAAACTCAGGACCTTGTGCTTCCTAGGTAGGTGGGGCACCGCTGAGCTAAATCCCCAGCACCTTGTTCTTTTGCTGTGTCGTACAAATACTTTGTATATGTGCCATGATAGGAATAATCCAGAGAAACTTGAATTAGCAATTTTTTTTTTTTGAGACAGAGTCTTGCTTTGTAGTTCAGACTGGCTCTGAGCTCACTATGTAGCCCAGGCAAGCTTTGAACTCAGAAATCCTCCTGCCTCTGCCTCCTGAATGCTGCTGGGATTATAGGTGTGAGCCACTATGCCTGGCATTTGGATTACCAAATTTAAACATCAGGACAGGAAACTCACTAAAGGCCCCCAATAGAAATCTGCAGGAGGATTTACTGGGAGTTCTTTTTTGCATTGGTGGTTTGTTTTCATCTTTATTGAAAAGACTATAATCATTATTAGCATTTGGGAACTGTTTCTTGGCTTTGTATTGTGTGTTGTATTTGGAGGGGGGGGGGACTCCTATCCTCTTCTTTAAAACACAATGGGGAGATCTTTCAAATTTATTTTTGATGTTTTTATAGGTTTCATCAATCCCAGGAAATGTGAAGCAGAGTGGGTAAAATTCTGTGGGGCCTTTGTGGGGGGAAAGGGTCACCAGATGAATAAATGGCTTACATTTTTTTTCCCTCTTCAATACATATTATATTCCTTAGGATTTATTTAGAGGACAAAGAACTTCATGTACCTTCTTGTCTCCCACTCATCCTCTATCCTCCAAAATGTATGTATACACACCAAAAGGTTGAAATATTTTGATTTTTCAAATAAAACTTTAGGCCTTAGAGAATTTCTTAATTGATAAGCCAGTATGATAAAACCATAGGGGTCCTGTTTGTTAAATTGTAGAGCAAGGACCAAATTATTATATTTGAAATGAGGATGGAATATAAATACAGAATTAACATCATTTCTTGAAATGATAGCTTATCTCTATTAAAGGGACACAGACAAGATCAGATAGATGAATTTTCATTTCATCCATTGTCTTTTCCTAGATAAAATAGTTAGTAGAAAATGATCAGTTTCACTGCATGTTATATCTGATATGAGACTGGCAAGTAACAGCAAGAGAGATATGTACTTAACAACTAGTTACTTTAAACCTACTCTGGGGTGTGGCTGATCTCTGTCTTTTCAGGTTTAGAAATAAGTTTTTCTAGAGTTTGTTGGGGAAAAAAATCACTTTTATGAAATACCTGTTTGATTAAAATTTGGACATACTTTAAGGTTATTTTTGTCAGCCTGCAGTTGAGAGTGTCTTCAATTAAAGGTAAGAAAATGGAGGGGCCGGAGGGTTAGCTCAGTGGTTTCGGCGCCTGCCTCACAAGCGCAAGGTCCTGAGTTCGATGCCCGGTAACCACATATAATGCTGGGCGTGGAGACTCACGCCCACCAGCCATCAACACCGCATACCACAATGCCAGACGTGGTGGCTCACGCCTGTAATCCCAGCACTCAGGAGGCAGAGACAGGAGGATTGCTGAGTTCGCGGCGGCTTGCCTGGGCACCATAGGGAGCTCAGGGCCAGCCTGAACTACAAAGCGAGACCCTGTCTCAAAAAGCAAAAAAAAAAAGGTAAGAAAATGGATAGACATTATTGTGGCTTAATGAAATTTTCAGTTAATAAAATAAAATAATGCTTATTCCAATAGTTCCTAGTTTTTGAAGTTGTAGACTTTTGTCCTAAGTTTGATGCCAGTCAATGTGTTTGTCAGAGTGGATGCCACGTCACAACTCAACCCTGCAAAGACTTCGAGAGGGTAATTTTCTTCCTTTCTTATGTAGCATCTTGTAGAGTGCTGTACTAATAAGTTATTTGGTAGTTACTGAATGAACTATGAAGTTAAAATCAAATAGCTACTTAAGATTTTAAAGGATTTAAAAGATTTTTAAAAGATTTCAGAAGATTTGTGATCAATTTAAATAAGTGTATTTATGATGATGTATATGCATAATGTATACATTTGTAAGTTGGGAATTGGGAAGGGAAAATGCATTTGGCTTTATTTTATAGTTGTTAATGTGGACCCTTGGTTTTATTTTTATGTGAAAACAAGACTTTTTAACTTTTGAGCTCAGGTGTCAGATACCTTGGATGCATGATTAGGATTTCATTTAAGAGGCTTTCATCTCACTTGTATGTTAGAGATTATGATTACATACCTGCTTTTATGTTCAAGGGACTATAATCTTTTTTTTTCTTTTTTTTTGAGACAGGGTCTCGCTTTGTAGCTCAGGTTGGCCCTGAGCTCACTATGGAGCCCAGGCAAGCCTTGAACTCAGCAATCCTCCTGTCTCTGCCTCCTGAATGCTGGGATTATAGGTGTAAACCACCATGCCCGGCACCGTGGTATGTGGAACTGATTGCTGGTGGGTGTGAGTCTCCATGCCCAGCGTTGTATGTGGTTACCAGGATTGAACTCAGGACCTTGCGCTTGCACTTGCGAGGCAGGCACCGGAACCACTGAGCTAAATCTCCGGCCCACAAAGGACTATAATCTTGATAAACTTTCTTCAAGTTTACTTTTATTAGGGATCTAGTAGACATATAATAAGACTTAAAAATACTGTACTTTTTATTTTTCCACAGCTTTCCAAGACTTCCATCTTAGTGTATATTTCTGAATGCCATCTGCCATAAAGACAGCAGCAGTTCAGTTTGGATGAGCCAGACATTTGGCATAGACTGAGGCCTCCTGCTGTGCTTTCTCAGGGAACCTAAACAGCCCTAAAACTGATCTAGTCTAGTCCTGGTCATATCATTAGCTAAAATTAAATCTCTTACTAAATACTAGAAAGGAATAAGAGGAACTGTGGGTTGAAATGGGCAAAGTCAGTACCTTAATGGAGATGTATAGGGAAAGTGAGTTTTCACTTCCACCCATTCAGTCCCTTAGTTTCATCAAAGATGTGAGAAACAAATTTTGTTCTATTATGTTTCTTGTCACAATCACAGTTGAAAAAGATATATAATTTTTTGCTGATATATTCTATTTTTAGTTTAGTTATTATTATTATTTTTTTTGAGACAGGGACTCACTTTGTAGTTCAGGCTGGCCCTGAGCTCTGTGTAGCCAAGGCAAGCCTCGAACTCAGCAATTCTCCTAACTCTGCCTCCCAAGTACTGGGATTACAGGCATGAGCCACCATGCCCAGCACTGTGGTATGTGGTATTGATTGCTGGTGGGCATGAGTCACCATGCCCAGCATTGTCTGTGGTTACCAGGATTGAACTCAGGGACTTGTGCTTGGGAGGCAGGTGCGGAACCACTGAGCTAAATCTCTGGCCCTATTTTTATAGTTTTTAAAAATAAAAATAAGTATCCAGAAGACTGAGGCAGAGGAATCACAAGTCAGTGTGTACAACTTAGTGAGATCTTGTTTGTATTAAAATAAAAAAGACTACAAAAAGTTATTCCTGGTCCCATTTACTTTAATCCCACTCTGGGAGGCTGAGGCAGGAGGATCTCAAATTCAGCCTGAACAACTCAAGCAGCTTAATGACACCCTATTCAAAACATAAAAGATAAAAGCCTTGGGGGTATAGCTCAGTGTAAACACCTTGGGCTCAATCTCCAGCGCTAGGGTTTAGTGGAGCTATGATTCCTATGTTTTTTCCTTTTCTTGAATTTTTAAAAAATGTTATATTGAACTAACTGTTTTTTCTTTTTCATTTCCATACAGGGAGGAGAAAAAAATTCACGTAATCAGTGTTAATATTCTTAACTAGTGTTTTGACTGAGGATTTACTATTTGTCAAATTCCTAGTTGAAAATGCACATAATCTCTTATAGGAATTTGAACATTTGCAGTTTGGTAAGAACAGATCTAGGTAAGTAAAATCGCACAGTGTTCTGAAGATCTAAGTTGAGGTAGGAATTGAGTATTTTATCACTCAAAAGCCTTTGATTTAAAGGTAAACATGATATAGTTGCCCACACCTCTTGAGAAATAAGTTAATCCGTAAACCTATGTTTCACTGTTTCTTTGGTAGCTGGAGCTAGAATAAGAAATTAGGGACAAACCTAAGGAATTTGTAAAGTTCTCTTTTATTTTACAATAGAATTACTTACAAGGACAGACTCTCCTAAAATTTCGATAAGATGCTTAGTGACTTAAGCATTATAGTGAGAATCTTGGCTAGAGAGGAAAATCCAACTGAACTGTGCATTATCCAAATTTTATTTGAGATACTGTGAACAACACCCAGACTAAACAAATCTATATGTAAGCCTTCAGAAGTATTTAGACATTTTTATAGAACTTATAGCATTTGATTGTCTAATTAATATTCTCAGAAAGAGTGGATACAAATATTAATCATGAGCCCTTTTTATCCTCACACATAGTTGTAGGGTGTTCGGACTTTGCGTAATAAAAGACCTATAAACATTGTTTTCTGAGTGACAGTAAAATAAGATTTTATGTCATATTTTATATAGGTATGTTTCTGCATGAAATAAAAGTTGCACAGTAAAGTGATATACTATGTTTTTTCAATATACTGTGTTTTCTAATTTTTGTAGTCCATCCATTTTTAAAAAATAAAGTTATTATAATTTTATAAGATTATGGCCCAACAAATTGATTTTAAGATCTAGATACACACATGAAGCTGTTGCTTTTCAGGTAGTGGTCCTTACAAAACTTGTCTTGTCTTCTCATGTGATTAGTTTTTAACATTTTAAGATAAGTACAACAACATGCATAATATAAGATTTATTGTAATTTTGTTATTTTCCTCTCAATAAGATTTTGTGCCCAGATATTTTATTAGTGTACTTTTGGCCTAATGGGTGTTCATAGTTCCAAGGCACTACTAGGACAACTGGTAAAGAAAAATCAAGCTTTGTCAGCACCACATTAAAAAAAAAAAAAGATTGAAAAATACTATAAACAAACTGCGTAACTATATTTGAGTTGTTTTGGTATCTTACTGACTCAGATCCCAGATATTAGCCATAATGTAACTTTTGTTTTTATTTGTTTATTTTTTTTGAGACAGGGTCTCGCTTTGTAGTTTAGGCTGGCCCTGAGCTCACTATGTAGCAAACAATTAAATTTTAGCTGGTCATGGTGGCTCATGCCTGTAATCCCAGCACTTGGGAGGCAGAGGCAGGAGGATTGCTGAGTTCCAGGCTAGCCTGGGCTATGTAGTGAGCTCAAGGCCAGCCTGAACTACAAAACAAGACCCTGTCTCAAAAAAAAAAAAAAATTATAATAGGGCAAGATCAGGTCCCAATTTTGTCTCATGCCACAGCTGAAAGCAGCGAAACTTGAGTTCCAGGTTAAATTCCTTTTTGTGGATATTGTAAATATTTCACTAATTTATACATCCAAATATATTGAGAACCTTAGGTTTATAAGAGATTAACATCTAATCCTGGTTCCTGAAATATTTGTATGAGCAGTCAAATTTTTAGTAGTCTTAGATTAAATAGCAAGCACAAAATGTCCAGTTAGGTAAAAGGCGAATGTAAAACTACACTTCAGTCCTAAATAATCAGAATTCTCCAAATGGTTACTGTATGTATTTGTATATAATGTTTATTATATGGGGATTTGTTTATTACTGGGGAAAGTGGCCCCAGATAACTTCTCCATAGAGATTCGCCTTTGAGGCTAAGTGTTCTTCTGTTGGTATAGACAATATGAATGTGCTCCCTCTCTGAAAGAAGAGATCCTAGGTAGCTCTGGCACATCAGAGAACAAAAGTATCAAGGTAGTGGCTGTCAAGCTCAGTAAAAGTGACTCCCATTTCAATAAATAACATTAGTGGTGGTTCTTATTTTAAAGCATCACATGGTTCTTTGAGACTGATGAAACTGGAGTATCTCCCCAGATAAGTAGGCTATATACAGTCCTGTCTCTCAGATTCTCAAGAGAATGTAAGAATCTTCTTAGTCACATCTCTTGAATTAAACCATAGATTTTCCTGTAGTGGTAATGAAGAAGAGTACATACAGGAAAGCTAGACATATCAATTTTTTTTTTTTTTGAGATAGGGTCTCGCTTTATAGTTCAGGCTGACCCTGAGCTCACTATGTAGCCCAGGCAAGACTCAAACTCAGCAATCCTCCTGCCTCTGCCTCCCAAGTGCTGGGATTACAGGCAGGAGCCACCATGCCCAACTGTGGTATGTGGTATCGATTGCTGATGGGCGTGAGTCACCAAGCCCAGCATTGTATGTGGTTACCAGGGAAAGAACTAAGGACCATTGCACTTGTGAGGCAGGCGCCGGAACCACTGAGCCAAATCTCTGGCCCGATGTAATCAAATATTTCAGTCTGATATATTATTATATTGTCACCATTAATCTTTGTTCAATATTTTATTGCTCCTGAAATTTGCTCAAAATGTGGCTTCGTTACCTGCTATAGGAGGTCCAGCAAGCACAGCCATCCCAGCAAAGAAGCTAGCAAGTCCCAAAAACCTGTGTACTCTAGAATTCTTAGACAAATCAACCTGTAGGGATTAGAATTCAGTGTTAACCACATTAAGGATGAAATTCTGCAATAAACTACAAGTTTATTGTTCATATCATCTCAAACTCATCATGTGACTTCAGAAGTAATTTGGCCCTTTGGCTTTTTGCCCCCAGTAAAAGAGTAGAAGTCAAACAGAGAACAGTAGCTTGGCTAGGCAGATAGTGTTTGCAGAGTGTTGGTGGAAGAACACTGGTTTTTGTTTTTAGTTTTAAAATCCTTTTATGTGGTTCAGAAGTGCTTTTTACCCTCTTGAATTTCACTTTTCTTCTCTACTAGGAAATGACAATCTGAGCTGACAGTGATACTCCTGAATCCACCAATGGCTGATTACTAACAGTGGGCTTGTAAGAACTCAGATGTCAGAAGGAGTTGATTTTGGCTTTGAGAAGCTATAGAATTTAGCTTAAGTGAGCTACAGTATCCTGGTCAGTAACAGGCCAGAAATGTCCCAGGGATTTTGTTCTAGCACATTGAGGACCTGGTTTTAAGAACCCAAGGGATTCCAAGAACACAGAAGTGTTTTTGTATATACTTCAGTTCCATTTGGCCTGGGATTTTAACCTAATTTAGTATAAAAACAAAGAAATTAAAAAACAGAAAACTACTGATGTCCCTGTAAAAATTCACAAGACCAGTGTTAAAACTTCAATAAGAGAGAAGCCATACTGGTTAGTTTTCTCTTGTGCCTTGGAGCCAAAGACTATTCTGGAGCTGAAGGAGAGAGCACAAGTAGGAGACTGATAAGCCAAGTACAATCCTACTGATTGCTTTTAGAATTTAATTCCTTTTTGCCCCATGTGGTTGGCCTTCTTCCTTTTCCCTTCAGTAAAATGAATAATTGAACAGAATACAACTAGCTATAGGATTTCTGAGGCCTTTCTAAAGTTTTTTAAATTATAAAAGTAATATAAAATATGTATTCTCTTTGGGGGAGATTACTAACATGAAAAGTATTAATGAATGTCTACTTACCAGTACAGGAAGTATCAGTGCCAGGTAACCACCAGCAAAAATGGCAAAGAAGATGGTGTAGATCATAAGTAGTGGAAATGTGGTGGCTAAAGGAGCAAACAAGTTAGTGATGCCACAGAAGATGAGGTAAGACTTGTGGTATTGATACTTCCTGAGCCAGTTCTGATCAGCAACCCATCCAGAAATAAGCTGGCTGACTGTCTCAGTGATACCTGAAACAATACAGAAAAAGTCGTAGGAAATTCCAATTCAGTTTTAGTATCGCTTTTGAAAAAGCAGGAATGCGTAGGCATTTTTCCCCAAGTAATATCAACTCATTCCGAGGGCAACGTGTGTGGGAAAGAATGTTTTCGTTTACCTACCAAAAGATCATCTATCATTTATTTACCTATTATAAATACATTAAGTAAAATATCAAAGGTAAGGCTTCTCCAGAATTGAGTGGGAAACTTAGCAAGTTTCCAGGTTTGTGTGTGTGTGTGTCTTTGATTGGGAATCCCTGATTACAGAGGACCCTAGGCTTTGATGTACCCTTGCAGTCCTTTGTCCTTTACTCTTCTGTGTCCTGCAGGTGAGGAGGTGAGATTGCAAGAAGACTAGAAGACTCTTAAGGCAGTGTCCTCAGGAAGTCAGATGGGGAAGACTGGAAAATAAGTCGTAATGTTTAAAAAAAAAAAACACACTTTTTTTTTGTTTGTTTTTTGGGACAGGGTTTCACTTTGTAGATCAGGCTGACCTTGAACTCACTGTGTAGCCCAGGCTAGCCTGGATAGCTTGGCCTGCCTCAGCCTGCTGAGTACTGAGATTACAGGCATGCGCCACCACGCCCAGTGGAATTCTTTTAACTGCTTATGTATGACACTGGGAATGAAGGGCTCCAAAAGACATTATGGTTAATTTGAAAATATATACGAAGTCTAGACATGGGAGATCATATGTGAAACAGTGGAGCTGTGGTGCAGTGAGTTAAACTTAAATCAGGTACCCTGTCTTTGAACATTTTTATGAATATATTCAACTAAAATGATTTTAATTTACATTTTGAGTTATTTTTAAAATTAGCTAGTATAACTAGCCTTGAGTCGTATTTATGTTTTACTGTTATTTCAAGGGGAAATAGACTTAACTACAAATACTAATCTAACATGTTTCAGTGCTCCCTGTAGGCCAAGGTACTAAACTCATGCATTACATTTTTTTTTTTTTTTTTTTGAGACAGGGTCTCTCTTTGTAGTTCAGGCTGGCCCTGAGCTCACTATGGAGCCCAGGCAAGCCTCGAACTCAGCAATCCTCCTGTGTCTACCTCCCGAGTGCTGGGATTACAGGCGTGAGCCACCATACCTGGCATGCTTTACATTTTTAATCCTGACTCTTAGGAGGATAGGTACTTTCATGTACACATCACACATGAGGATACTGAGGCCCAGAGAAGGCAAGTAACTTTCCCAAGGACACACAGCTAAAACAAAATAGCAAGAACCTGAACCTGGGAAGTCAAGCTGAAGTACTGATCCTTTCAATTCTGAAACTGCTGTCCATCTGGGATTTATTACTTCTTAGAGTAGTTGCTGCTACTGAGTGTTAGGTTTTTTAAAACTCAGTATCCAACAAACGTTGATGTCTACTCTGTCAAGTACATGAAAATAAGTAAGACTTGGGTGAAGGTTCCTTCTCTATGGTATCTGTGTGCACAGTATAGTGACAGATGTGCGCAGAGAATCCCCGCGCTGCACCTACGCTCATAAACCTTGCTCTTCCTGGCCCTTCCATGACTCTTGTTGCTTCTTTTCAACTTCTGAATAACATTTAGTAAACTAACTTCATTTTCCTTCTAGGTAGGAGGTTGTATATTTCTTACCAGCCACAGAAACAAGGTAGGAGGCATCCGTGATGTCGATCCCCAGTGTTTTGGCTCTGGCAACCAGGTGAAAAGTAGGGATGAAATATCCCAACTGACTGAGGAGAAAAGACCAGGTAAATATGCAGAAGAAAGGATTCTTCAAGAGAGAAATGTCGAAGAATTTCTCTTTACAACTCCATGAAATAGCCTTTTTCTTATAACTTTCTCCATTACTCACTGGTAACAGTCTGTTCCTATTAGGCCCAATATTAAACTCTACACTTTGATTTTGTGAAACTGTTAAAATCGTATCAGGTTGTCCAGCTTTCTGCATAATACTGTCCTCTTGTGTCTCATTACAGTGTGATGCTTTTGGCCCACATAGTGCCTCTGGACCATTTGCAGATAAATTGCTGATTTTAATATCAGAATTTTTCTCACTTTCCATGTCAGTAGGTCTTAAGAGCATACTAGAAGGCACCAAATTCAATGCAATTGCTCCAAATAATATAAGGGCACCTAAATAGGAGAGAGAAATTGAGAGGTTAAAGACCTTGCCATTCATAGTACCTTACACTTGTAGTCTCAGAAGAGACCTCACTACATGGCACATTAATTCTTGAAAACACTATTTTGCCTCCCACTTTAAAATGAAAGCATTTAATTTAAGCCTGTTGACTTGTCAGTTATATACATTGCCATATTTATGTCTTCTGAAGATAGAAAACCACAAACCACTAATAGATGGGGGTAAGGAGAGGTGTTTATTTTTGCTGAAAGGAACAAATAAAATATGTATGTTTTGAGGAGCAGGTAGTATTTTAAATGGTAAAGAACTAATGTTTTAAATAGTAATTTTAGGTATCCTGAAGTGAGAGTTTAGATTTATATACAGAAGTTATAAAGCTAAATGAAGGAACTATTTAGAAATAACCAACCTTAAAGGGCAAAGGATGTAGCTTAGTGACACCATGCCTGCCTGATAAGAATAAGGCCTTGAATTTGATTCCCAGTATGGGGGGTGGGGAGAGAAAAAAGAAAAAAAAAAAAAAGCAACCTTAACATCTCTCATGGTATAGCATTTTAAATTTTTTCGTTGAAGGAATACAGGTGCTAGTCTTGCCTTTGAAGTAGAGGAGTTGCTTGGTTTAAGCACATCCTTACCAGAGCTGTTACTTGTGTACGGGGCTTGTAATGAGTTAGTGTTAGGTTCTGCTGTCCATCTAATTTGTTAATTAATCCCATTCAGCATGAGACTACTGAATAGATTTTACTTTGAAGAGCCTACAGAGTTGTGATGTAGATAGAAACAGGCACATGACTACACATAGATATATTTACATACATATACAGTACCTACATCTTTTCCAGTAATTTAAAGATTATTTTAACAAGTTATTTTAAGGTACAAAGAAAATTATGGCATGAGTGATTTCCACTTTTCAAATTCATAATTGATAAGATTTAAGGATTAATAAATCTTTTATCTAAAAGTTTTGTTTGTTTTTTTTCTGGTGGAAGAGGAATTTTTAAAAATAGAGATAACTTAAAATATAAAAAAACGAGCTAGGAATGGTGGTGCACACCTGTAGTCTATGTTCTTGGGAGGCTGAGACAGGAGGATCCCTACAAATTTGAGGCCAACCTGGGGTGCACAGGGAGCTCAGGGCCAACCTGGACTATATAGTGAGACTGTTTCTTAAACAAATGAAATTAAAAGTGAATTTCTTGGAGGGTGGCTTGTTTCTCCTAGGGGTTATCACTGTCACAGCAAGGATGATTACATACATACAGAGAGGCCTCAATCTCCTTAGACACTGCTCTGATGAAGTCAGAGTTCTTGTGTGAGCTGGCTGCTCTTGTATGTCCTTCAGGATCTCTCTTGTGGTGTATTCTCCAACGAAAGGAGCATGTTTACTTTAGATAGTATGCTCATTTCCTCTCTGACAATATTTTAAAGGTTTTTTTTGTTATCCTGCCATGGCAGTACCATTTGAAATTGATTGCAGTAAAAATCTTTATATTGGGTCATCAAAAGGGAAGAGCTGAACATCAAATCTTGGAGGGCCGATAGTTTAGAAACTAAGATTGACTTACCTGTCCAGTCATAGAGGTCTATCAGGAATTTTGTAAAAGGGGCCAATAGAAACGTTAGTCCCATCCCAGAACGGGCAATAGCGGTAGCAAGCGCCAATCGCTTTTTGAAGTATTTGGTAGTTACCACAGCAGCTACTTGGTATAAGAATGCAGAACCCAAACCTAAAAGAAAAACAGTAGTTTGGGATTATTTTCACATGAGATGGTTTTGGTACCAAAGGAGATATTCTGGATTTGACATAATATAACTGGGCCTATTGGACCCATAGTCAGTTGAAGGGAAGGTTTCTAGTCCATCTTTTCTAGTCACTGTTTACAGTGTACTCACCAGGTAAAAGCCCCATAGTCACACAAAGAAAGGGAATGCTCGTGGCCCAGCTGCTGACCACATAGCCACCAGCAACAAGTAATGTCCCAAGAATGGAGGTAGCTTTCTCTCCGAGCCGTTCGCAAATAACAGCAGCCAGAGGACCTTGGGGAGAAGACAGAAAGGCAAGTACAAGGTAGACATCCTCTAGCATCTGTAACCTCTGATGTATGATTTGACTGACTAAGGAAAATAAAAGGATTTTCTCATGGAGTATATAAATCCTTCAAAAATGGGTATTTTTACTGGGTTTCTTAACATTACCACACCCATAGTATTTAGCTTTTTAGAGAGTTCCCCCCTCAAAAAAAAAAATCAGATTTTAGGATGGTTTTGAAGGAAATCTTATTGAAAATGCATTACAGAATGTAAAAAAAAAATTGTAGTAAAAGCCTTTGAGTAGTCAGAACACTGTTACCATATCATAGTGTCAGCTAAAACTAAGAAAAAATTGGTTTTGTTTTCATTGGTTTTGTTTTGAGGGTGATTAGATGGTTAGAACTTAATGGTCTGGCTTCCAGGTAGATGGCCTGGCTCTAAGGCATCACCAGGTCAGTAAGAGACTGAGCTGGGCACGGTGGTACACATCTGTAATCCCAGCCCTCAGAGGCTGGAGCCTCATGAGGCAGGCAAATCACCCCAAGTTCAAGGCCAGCTTGAACTACATATCAAGACACTCAAAAAACAAAACAAAACTAAAAATTTGAATCATGGAATTATATAGCTGAGTACTCCAGCTTTCTTTGTTTGCATTCTAATTTTTCTAATTTAGATACAAAGTGAAAAAGAAGGTAAGCACTGCAGTTCTTAATATTACATATTAATGTAATATGTAATGTTCATATTATATGAACATTCCATATATGGAATATTCATATTCCTATTACCCATTTTTTACCTCCAAAAAAGCGAAGTGATGACATGATGGATCCGATCCAACCAATTTGCTCTGAGGTACCTTCAAAGTCTTCTTGAAAGACCACAAAGAAAATTGCAAAAGTCTTGGTCATCCCCATCACAATCACGTTTACCTAGATCAGAGCAGACCAAGGTCCAAGTCGGTGCTGCACAAACCTAGTACAGAAGAGGTTCCAGCTGCTAGAGGTTCTCCTGCCCTGGGTCTCTGGCGCTCTATCAGTTTGCTTTGTCGATGGTTCCTTGATTCGCTGGTGGTGGTGGGTCATTCCTTTTCGGAGTGGCTAAGCGTGTGACATGAGAGTGACTCAGTCCTCCTTGGTGGTTTAGGTGTGTCAGTACTGAGTATTGTATGACAGAACAGACATTTGAAGTTTAGAGAGAAAATTGTTTAAAATGGGCTGGGATTTGTACAATCACGCTGTGCGGCGAGTGCAGCACTTGTTAAGGTCAGCTCCCCCAGTTCTTGTGTGGGAGAAAACCAGTGGGTGTTTAAAGGGAGGAATTATTCTCATCAGTTCATAGACTAGCTTTGCTTTTAACTCTGCTTTTGAGCTGAGTATCCTCCTTCATTTTGGTGTACAATTAGAATGACCATGTAATTTGTCATTCAAATTGAGATAACTCTTGAAAACGAGAATGCTGGAGATTTAGCTCAGTGGTTCCGGCGTCTACCTAGCAAGCGCAACATCCCTGTTTCAGTTCTGGTGACCACGTAGGACAACACTGGGCGTGGTGACTCACGCCCACCAGCAGTCAGTACCACATACCACAAATGCCGGGCTTGGTGGCTCACGCCTATAATCCCAGCACCTGGGAGGCAGAGGCAGGAGGATTGCTGAGTTCCAGGCTTGCCTGGGCTACATAGTGAGCTCAGGGCCAGCCTGAACTACAAAGCAAGACCCTGCCTAAAAAAAGAGAAAGAGAATGCTTAGTTTTGCCATGACAGCAAGGGTTAACTGGATGTTTAGTCATCTTAAGTTTGGGTCCTGTGCCACATCCTTTCTTTTCACCTGTCTGTCCTCATTAACCCTTGTGGCCTACCTCTTGCACTCCTTTGCATTTGAAGAACTGCTTTTTTTTTTTTGAGACAGGGTCTTGCTTTGTAGTTCAGGCTGGCTCTGAGCTCACTATGTAACCCAGGCAAGCCTCGAACTCAGCAATCCTCCTGTCTCTGAAGAACTGCTTTTGAACTCAGTTCTCTCTCATTCTGTGTCCTCAGCTTCTGCTTCTCAGGATGCTAATTACCCTGTAGCCAGGTTCATCCTCTTCTTTTATCTGAACTTCTATCCCCTGTAGGTTGGGGGGGGTGGGGAATGGGAGGTTGGGACTCAAAGGGAAATCTGTCTAGGGTCTGTACTCTGTCTCAGTACCTAGAAGCCACCTTGTGATCACTCTTTCGAAGGGCTTCCTTTCTCCTTTCCTTGTTTCACGATCCTCGGCTTTTTAGGGCCACCTCCTCTGCTTTTAACCTGGCTGGGCATTGTTATACACAGGACTCTGTGTTGTCTTTTGTCGATTCCCCCGGCTCTGTCCATTGGTATTTTCCTCTGTGGTTCTGTAGTCATTTCACTTAGCACGGTGGACATTTACTCCTAAAGTTTTAATTACCTCCTTCATGATCGCGCACTGTCAAATACAGATCTGCCTTTAGCCAGACTTGGCTTCACTACAGCCTGGCTCAGCTTCCCGCTAGAATGTGGCTTTAGATACCTTGAGCAAACTCAAAGAGGTTCAGCTTCCTCTTTTGTTAAGTGAGGCTAATGAAAATATTAACTAGGGCATAGGAATGTGTAGATAGAAGTTTCTAGGGAAGAATTACATATTTGCTGCTCAGATCACTAAATATGATTTTATTATTTTGTAGTTTTGTTCTTTCGCAAGAGCTTGGACTCGTAATTATCTACCTGATCTTTCTAACCCTGATCAACTTGTCCAAACTTGAACTCATCTTTCTCTTATCCCATATCTTCTTTGTTCCATTGGGGTTTATTTGTTTTTTAAAAAATTGAGTTCTTTATTGGTATGTTTTATATACACATTGTGATCACACTCAACATTGAGAATTTGTACTAGTATATGACACAACTAAATGATTTTTTTTGTTGTTTTAGATTGGTACTATCTCCCCACCACAGTCAGAGATTTGCTTCCTCTGAGATGCCTCCTTCCTTCAACCTCTGTTTTCTAAGTAATCAATAAGGTCTCTTCCCATTTTATTAGCATCAATAAATTATTTCAGACTAGTATTATTTGTTATTTGGAGGTAAGGGACTAACAATTAGTAGTGATACTCAGAGATTGTAAAAGTTGAAGTAATAAGAAAGGAAGTCTCTTAAATGTGTATTTTTTTCATTCTGATTTGATAAATAGTACAAAACTTTCCTTAGTTAGAAAGAA
The DNA here is from genome assembly GCA_004025085.1 of Thryonomys swinderianus. Taxonomy (NCBI): domain Eukaryota; kingdom Metazoa; phylum Chordata; class Mammalia; order Rodentia; family Thryonomyidae; genus Thryonomys; species Thryonomys swinderianus. The sequence continues at coordinate 10,845 of PVIC010016516.1, read as the reverse complement.
CACTTGTGGGCACCAGGGTTATATATTCAAAAGTGAAAAGATACTTTTTCAAGCCCCCCCCTTTAAGGTAATTTATGACTAATTTTCCTCTAAGATCTATCAGGAAATCAAGCTAGAAAATATATACAAACCTCAAATAACGTAGAGTGGTGGTTGTGTCTTCTCTAGACCAAAGAAGACTAAAGTAGGGTATCACTGTAAAATAAAACTTCCTTGTTTTTCTGTGGACACAGGTTCTGCCCATAAGATGATGATGCCTATATTCTTAGCCACCTAAATTTGGCTAGGTGCTAGTTTTCCAGTTTAGAATCTTATTTCTTTGGCCTGTTTTTGATATCCAGGTATACCAGTAGTGAGTGGATATGGCTTATCTAATAGCTATGTCTGAATCTTTTTTTTTTTTTTTTTTTTTGAGACAGGGTCTTGCTTTGTAGTTCAGGCTGGCCCTGAGCTCACTATGTAGCCCAGGCCAGCCTCGAACTCAGCAATCCTCCTGCCTCTGCTTCCTGAGTGCTGGGATTACAGGTGTGAGCCATCATGCCCAGCATTGTAGGGTGTGGTACTGATTGTTGGTGAGTCACCACGCCCAAGATCATATCATTGTATGTGGTTACTGGGATCGAACCAGGGACCTTGCGCTTGCTAGGCAGGCGGCGGAACCACTGAGCTGAATCTCCCACCCTGTGTCTGTATCTTTTACTGTGTATCAGAAAGGCCATGGGCTGAACCCTCAAATATACTGTACTCCCAGTCCTTAACTTGAAATCGTCTTACATTGTTTCTGTGTGACATAAAGATACTAAAATTCTCCAGTGTCTGTGTTTTCCCTTAGTTAACTAAGCAGACTGCTGTATTAACTGCTTGATTCCATGCTTGGTGGGTTTCAGTCCTGTCATCAGTGCGCTTAAGATACTGTGAGTGGCCCCCTCTCAAATAAAACAAAACCCCTAGAAATTCTCCAGTTTCCTCCTTTTTTATTATCTTTGATAGCTGTTAACTGGGTTGAGCCCAGCAGGAACACATTAAGCAGGCCCTCTCCATGCTCTCAGGTAAACAGCTCTCACCAGTCATGCTCATTCACACGAGTGAGGCGACCAAATGAGCCTCAGTGACCCATTTTGAAATCAGAACAGATTTGTCAGAATTACTTTTTTGGGGTATAGGCACTCGAACTCAGGACCTTGTGCTTTCAAAGCAGGTGCAGTGCCACATCCCCAGCCCTAAATTACTTTTATCTAAATAAAAGTAATAAAAATAAAACGCTACTTCCTACCCTGTGGTCCTCTCTAGTATTGTCCTAGCTTATCCTGACCTTTGGACTAGCTTTTTTTAAAGAGTCATTCGTACCACCATACTGAGAGTTGTGGTTGACTGGCTTCAGTCCCAACTACTTTTAAGAGCTCTCATTAAGGTTATCTGAGATTTCTTTGTTGCTGCGTCACAGTAGATTCTCGGTCCTTTAATACTTGACCTCCAACAGCATTTGCAAATCATTTTCTCCTGAAAATTTCTGGCTTGTGACTCCTGTGTTTCTCAGTAGCCCCTGTGGACCATTCCACTAATCTACACTGGTTCTTCTTAGAGCTTTATTCCAGTCTCTCTTCTCCCTCTCCAATATCAGAGGTGATTCTACCCGCTTCGGCCCAAAGTTCAAACTACCTTGTTTCTGGTAGTGTGCAGATGTTGTGTTCCAGATGTGCACAGGCCACATGCCAAACACTCACTGACCACCATTAAACCACCCAAGCCATCATCAGGTTTTCTTTTCTCCAGTGTCTCCAGATCAGCACTCTTCCCCCCGCCCTACTGCATTGGTCAAGCTAACAGCCCAGAACTTCTTGGCCCCTTTTCCCTGACAACTGATTTGTCTCCATTTCTTAGAGTTCTACCTCCCTCCTACGCTCAGGTCTGTGTTTTCTCTCTACCTCTGCTGTTCCCGCCATCATTAAAGACCTTATTGTCTCGCCTGTGTTATCACAGCAACCCTCCGATGCAACCCTCCTCGCTAGTGTGTTGCCTCCCCAACAGTCAGAACTGTTTTTGAAATCCAAGTCAGGTCCTTTCACTCCCCTGCTTAGTTTTTCTCCTTGCCACTTCATCATTTCAAGATGTCTTACATGTTCTTACTATATTCTTACAAGGCCCTTGATTTCCCCTTCATATTTATTCATAAATATGCTGGGCTGGGGATTTTTAGCTCAGTGGTTCCAGCACCTGCCTTGTAAACACAAGATCACAAGTTTGATCCCCAGTAACAAAAATAAAAAGCCTATCATTTCATCTATCCACTAATAAGTAGTTAGTTGAGTGCCTACTATGTCCAGGCTGACCCTTAGGCTGGGAGTGGTGAGGTACACTGGTAGCAATGGAGATGTGGCCCCTGCTTTAAGGAGCATTCAGTCAATGAGACAGACTGAACTCAGAGAAGTTATATAGATATGTGGCAATAAAGTGGGGTTAGAAATATAACCCAGTGGTCTTAAGTAGGAAGCTCCTAGAGCACCTCTAGTTATTTTTCATTTACTTTTTCAGAAGCTCAACTGTTGAAAATATTCACAACACAGAAATGAAAGCATCGTTCTCTAAGAAACAACACCTCTGCAAGCAGTTGCCCCTGAGTTGTTAACATCTTGATATATTTTATGCTTTAAGAAAAGGCATCACGGGCCGGAGGGTTAGCTCAGTGGTTCCGGTGCCTGCCTCGCAAG
>PVIC010016515.1:11693-33945 GCA_004025085.1 Thryonomys swinderianus | reverse complement strand
GAGGGAGGGAGGGAGGGAGGGAGGGAGAAAATAAGTGAAAGTACCTGGAGAAGGGTTTGGCCACAATTGTTAATGAGGAATGTGATCATAATGTATTCTTAAAATGTACCAATAAACTCAATTTATTTAAAATATAAAACAATTTAAATTGACAAAGACTTTGGAAATGAAAAATTAAGCTCAGTCAGAAATTCAACTCTTGAAGTTCATGGCTTAGTAAGAAAATGATATGAAAGTAATTAGTATTTGGCTTGAAAACCTATATCCAGGCTGCTTACTTACCCTAATGGTCTGTTGCACTTGATAAAAAATAAAGTCAATATTGGAACAATTTTTAACAGAGCCTTTTAGCTGCCCAGTAAATATTACACTCCAGTTATAGGGACCAGCTATGAAGTACACTTTTTCAGTGAAAACATATTGAGTTAAAAACTTGATTTCTAAAAGTTGTATTATTGCATGTGCATTGGAATGTATGAATATATTTATACATATATTTATATTCATATTATTTAATATCTTATGATCATAGGTTATGAGTGTTTGGCTTTTATTGTCTTCCCATCCAAATGTAATTCTAGATTGTCTACTCTGGTCAGCTGTGTTTTCAAGAGACTGGTCAGGAAGGGCCAAGAACTACAGGCACATAGAAATTCGCCATTTGCTTTCTGCTTTGACTTGCACATGATTTTCCTGCTTCCAAACTTATGATGAAATTTAGGTGTCACTGCAGCAGTGTTGGAAGATTTAGGAGCTGATAGGTTGTTCAAGATCAATGCCATTTTTGAAGGAGTAAATTCTCATTTTCATGGTACTGGATTAGTTACAGTGAAAGCAGACTATTCTTCTGCAGACTATTCATCCTCTTCCTCTCTCTCTCTCTCTTTCTAAAAAAATTTTATCTTTATTGGTACATTGTACATACACATCATGATCACACTCAATATTGGAAATTTGTACCCATATATGACACAATTTAATTCTCATTTTTTTTCCTGTTCCCTACTCTCTTTTCTTAATAGTAGGGAGAATTTAGTGAGAAATAGAAAGCTTCTGTCTAAAAAAAGATAGAAGGAAGTCTGGAAACTTGGTTGCTACTTTCTCTTCTCTAACAGTACCTTGATTTGTTAACCAAATAGCTCATCTACTTTATCCAACAGAGTTGCCATGGAATAATTTTGGCTGCCTCTAAAAATTCAATGATTCTTCAAAGGATGAAGATGAAGTTCCTTCAAGGAACTGCCAGCACCAAAGGAAATCCAGAAACAAAAAGCCTGAAAGTCAAAGTGAAGATGATTTTGTTTGGATTATTTTCCTCATCTATTTCTCTGAAGATCTTTTCCCAACACTGACACAGAAAGCACTTTTAAGTTTGCGAGTCTGAATTGAAGGACAGAGAATGAGAAAGAGAAAGGTAAGTTGTGATACACCTAAGTTTTTACTTTTGTTCTCTAGCTCCAAATCTTCTACAGGGAAGTTTGGAACTAAAATTTGTGAGCTGCTATGGGCTAAATAGTTATGTTCATCACACACACACACACACACACACACACACACACACACACACACGTTAAAATCATAACCCCCTACACGATCGTAGAAGGAAGCTAGGTTTTTGAGAGGTAATTAAGCTATGGGGTGGAGATCTCCCTCATTAAGTTAGTGTCATTGTAAGAAGAGAACACTACAGCTTTTCTGTCATAAAATCAAAATCAGGAAAGCAATTCTTTACCTGATATGAGATCTGCCACAATCCTCATCTTGGACTTTTGATCATCCAGAAGTATAAGAAAAATATCCATGTTGTATAAGACACTCAGTCAATAATTTTGTTTTAACAGCCTAATCTATGACAGGGCATCCCCATCACAGTGGGATTTGTTTACACTACCTTGGAACAGAGTCGGGATTATTAAGCACCCTGTGGAGTCACTGTAAGAGTTTGAGACCAGCTGGGGGACACACAGAACAAAATCTTAAAATATTACTCCCAAACCCAAAATCAGCTGCATTCCTAAAGCACAAATGTTTTTAAGACAATTTTTTTAAATTGAGGAAAAGCTATTCCTTTTGTAAATGATTTCAGCGTCTCTGAAGATCTGATTGACTTTGTATTGATAGTGTATAATAAATAATGAGGCCTTTAATTGTGTACTACTTGTCTTAGTCACTTTCCTGTTCCTGGTATAAAATACTCAATGCCTGAAATTAAAGGAGAAGTTTCTTTGGACACACAGTTTTCAGAAGATTCAGTCCTTAGTTGCTGCTGCAAGGAAGAAGAGCACAGTGGAACGGGGTAGGATGGCCAGCCAGGAAGCACAGGGAGGGATCAGGGACAGGAGTACACACTTCTAGGTCACCTTCTGCCCCAGTGATCTGACTCTCCCAGCCAGGCTCCATCTCTGAACACAAGACTTTGAGGTTACATTTCAAATCTAAACCATATACTTACCTTACATTTTATATACGATGATTTGGTGTCTTTGAAAAAACTGCACCTTTCTTGAAGGCTAAATGGGTTCATTTATACTTTTCTGTTTGACACAGGAGTAGACACCTAAACGTTTATTTGCTACATGATTTGAAAGAAGACATTGGGCTGGAGATTTAGCTCAGTGGTTCCAGCACCTGCCTAACAAGGGCTAGGTCCCTGATTAAATCCCCCGGTAACCACATACAACAATACTGGGCATGGTGACTCATAGCCATCAGCAATCAGTACCACATAGCACAGTGCTGGGTGTAGTGGCTCTTGCCTGTAATCCCAGCACTGAGGAGGCAGAGGCAGGAAGATTGCTTAGTTTGAGGCTTGCCTGGGCTACACAGGGAGCTCAGGGCCAGCCTGAACTGCAAAGCAAGACCCTGTCTCAAAACAACAACAACAACAACAACAAAAAGACATTGACTTTATAATTAATAGAAATTAAGAGTTTACAAAGTTTTATAAGAAAAAGATTAGGAAAATTAGATTCAATTTAGAACCTCTTACAAATGTGGAAAAATCAAATGATCTACTCTAAACTGTAAAGAATATAGCTCAAATAGAGATTTTAAAAATGTAGCTCAAATAGTAATCTGTGATGTTAAGGTGATACATTTCTGATGTATTAAGATTAGTTAGCTTTTTCTTGCTGAGACAAAATACCTTAGGAAATCAACCTAAGGGAGACAAGTTGTTTTGGTTCACACTTTCAGAAGTTTTGGTCCATCGTCAGAGAGCTTCATTGCTCTTAGGTTTACGGTGACACAGAAACGTCATGACAGGAGGGCTTGGTGCCAGGGAGCAACAATTAGACTCATATTAACTATGTTAGGACTGTAAAACAGTATCTGCAATTAACGGTCCATTTTTGAGTAAGCAATTTCTTTCTGCAAAACTCTAAGTCATGTCTGTCCCCATGTACATCCTACATGAACTTTTTTTTTTAACCCTGCAGGATGAATTTAATCAGAAAAGAATGAAGAAGTCTGTGAGCCACTTGCTGTATTCATCTATGTTCAGTTTCTATAACAAAATGTCTGGATACTTTATAAAGAAAAAAGGTCTACTTAGCTCAATGTTTTGGAAGCTGGAATTTCAAACTCCATAGCCACATAGATTCAGGCTCTGAAAAAGGCATCTTTGACTGAGTCACATCATGGCAGATGGTGTCATAGGGGAAGTCAGTGCCAGAGGAGAGATCACATGACGAGAAAGGAAGGCAGAGACACTGAGGGCCAGGATCACTCTTTCGTAACAACACCCTCTTAAAGTAACTTATTCCATGAGACCAGCTCTCTTCCAAGGGCAGAGCCCTCAATGACCTCATTACCTTGTGCAGAGCTCCACCTTGAATGTTCCACTACTTCTTAGTATCACCACATTGGGAACCAAGTTTCCAATGCACAAATTTTGGGAGACAAATAACATCCAAACTGTAGCTCTTGTCTAAGAGATAAGGGGTCTGTGAGCCTAGAACAAAAGGGAGACTGTAAAGGACCTTTAGACAAAACTCCATTTGTTTCCTGTGACTGGGGTTCCTCATCCATGGCAGTGGCATAGCTGTTCTCTTCTAGGCAGGGAAATACTATCTCTTAAACACATCTCTCTTTTTTTTTTCCTTATCTTTGAGCCCTTTCTTAGTCAGTTTTTATTATTGCCTTGGCCTGTGGGCTTCTTCCAACTATCAGTCCTATCCATCCTTTAATCTATTACCGTCCCATCTAGGGATGGTAATCCATCCCATCCCATCTAGGAAGCCCATCCAGAACAAGAGTTTCCCAGGGAGTACTTACTTGGTGGGTATCCATTACTCTTACTACCTGTTTCCTCATCTGTATAATAAGGGAAGTAACAGTACTGATAGCAAGAGACTGTTATGAGGATAAAATGACTTAATGTATGTCCAGTGAGCCAAAAATGCTGGCAATACACAATCAAAATGTCTGGATACTTTATAAAGAAAAAAGGTCTTTAATTTAGCTGTTATTATTATTTAGAAAACAGTTGAGACTTTAAAGACCTTTTGGTTTATTGCTTTATTTGCTTGTTTGCCCATTTATGTGCTCATATCTAGATTCCTCAAGATGGAAAAAACTAAATGAATAGAGACCTCATTTTTTTTTTTTTTTTTTGAGACAGGGTCTTGCTTTGTAGTTCAGGCTGGCTCTGAGCTCACTATGTAGCCCAGGCAAGCCTTAAACTCAGCAATCCTCCTGTCTCTGCCTCCTGAGTGCTGGGATTACAGGCGTGAGCCACCACACCTGGCACCGTGGTATGTGGTATTGATTGCTGGTGGGCGTGAGTCTCCATGCCCAGCATTGTATGTGGTTACCGGGGATCGAACTCAGGACCTTGTGCCTGCGAGGCAGGCGCTGGAACCACTGAGCTAAATCTCTAGCCTAAGACCTCATTCTTTATGTGTGGGACTATGGGCACACAGCTGTCTGCACATTAGGCAACATATAGAAAATTCAACCTAGGCCCCAGATGCATGAACCAAAGACCATGTTATAGGCAAAAAGCTAGGCTTTCATTTTGCTATTAAAACCTTACACTCAGATCTTGATGTGTATCTAAAAATGTACCAATAATCTCAATAAAGGAAAAACAAAACAAAACAATTGTATTCAATTCTAAGGCAGAGAACCAAATCAAGCTGCCTCACAATTTTCTGCTATTGCAATATAGCATTAGCATTCTAACTCAGAAATTTTCCTGAAACAGCCCTACTTTCAGAGGAACAGCAAAAAGGACAGTATAAAAACAAGCACAGTGTTCTTCCAAAGTCACTTCTCAGGGAGCTCAGTTTTCTAAAAGGCTGAATGCTTGAACCCCAGTAGTGAGCAGCAGGCCTTGACATAAGCAGCCAAGGGGAATGGTAACATCAGGCAAAGCCACATGGATTCATATTACTTCTGCAATTCCATAATTTCAGGGACAAGATCAGTGACTAATTAGTGTAGCACTCATGGCAATTCTTTCACTTAACCAATGTATTTTTAGCATCAACTAATCCCATTGGTGGTCATTTGAATGTTCTAGCAAGAGGGAGACCTGGTCTCTATGGCCCTTACCTCTCATCCCCAGGTGGAAGAATTCTATGATATAATAACATTTGACCCGCTGAACCGGAGACCTTTATATTAAAAACTAATCTTTACGGGCCGGAGGGTTCGCTCAATGGTTCCGGCACCTGCCTCGCAAGCGCAAGGCCCAGAGTTCAATTCCCGGTAACCACATACAATGCTGGGCGTGGAGACTCACGCCCACCAGCAATCAATACCACATACCACGGTGCCAGGTGTGGTGGCTCACGCCTGTAATCCCAGCACTCGGGAGGCAGAGGCAGGAGGATTGCTGAGTTTGAGGCTTGCCTGGGCTACATAGTGAGCTCAGAGCCAGCCTGAACTACAAAGCGAGACCCTGTCTCAAAAAAAAACCCTCCCAAAAAACAAAACAAAACTGATCTTTTCATTCAACAAATATGTATTACTGTCAGTAGTCTTCTAGGTATTAAGTATATAGCAGTAAGCAAATGAGACAAAATCATTGTCCTCACTGAGCATAGTGGTACATTCCTATAGTCTCAGCTACTTGAGAGGCTGAGGCAGGAGGACTCGGAGTTCAAGGCCAGCGCAAACAACTTAGGAAGCCTCTATCTCAAATGTACAAATGGCTAGGGATCTTGTGATGGATGGAAAGGAAAGGAAGGGAGCAGAAAGGGAAACATAAAGAATTAAGATATGTTACATATGTGTACCTGCTCCCCACAGTGAATGTAATCAGTATGAATGTACTACAATCATGTATTAATAAACGAGTTTTTCAAAAAATGACTGGGGCGGGGCTGGAGGGTTAGCTCAGTGGTTACAGTGCCTGCCTCGCAAATGCAAGGTCCTGAGTTCGATCCCCAGTAACCACATACAGTGCTGGGCGTGGAGACTCACACCCACCAGCAATCAATACCACAGTGCCAGGCATGGTGGCTCATGCCCGTAATCCCAGCACTCGGGAGGCAGAGACGGGAGGATTGCTGAGTTCGAGGCTTGCCTGGGCTCCATAGTGAGCTCAGAGCCAGCCTGAACTGCAAAGCAAGACCCTGTCTCAAAAAAAAAAAGAAGAAGAAGAAGAAAAATGACTGGGGCTCGAATGTTCAATGGCAGAGCACCTCTGGGCTCCATTCTTGGTCTGAGGGTGAGCGGTAGGAAGGCTGTGACAAAGGAGACAAGTAAGGAGAAACAACACAAACTGATGGACATCACCAAAGAGCCATCTGCTTCTTTCTTTTTAAAATAATAAACCTCTGACTTTCTTTATTTCCTTCTTTTCCTTTTTTTCTTCTTTTACTCCCCAGCTCTTCTTTTTTCTTCCCCTCTGCCTCTTCCTCCTCTCTTTTAACTTTTATCTCTTCTTTCTCTCACTCGAACTTTTTTTTATTAATGTGGCCACCTAAAAGCTGGATTTCATAGCTTCCTTTCACCATTACAACTAGGCATAGTTCTGGCCAGTGAACGATAAGACAAGAGCTTTAGTACTTTTTGTAAAACAACTTATGAAGAACCTATGGTCTTTAGAGGGGGGTCTTTAAGTTCCTCAAATGCCAATATGGAACATATGCATAATAGCTGGTTATCCAGTGGTCATCTTGATAATAAAATCATCTTTAGAGTGGAAGCTGCATACTAAGGGCGGTGGAAAGGGAAACTCAGACAGGTCTCTGTCTGACATTTGTGGCCCAAGCTACTGACATTTTGGTAACTTAAACCAAAGTTAGACACAGCTAAACCTAAATGTAACTGATAGCAGCAATCCTGGTGAGAGAAGAAAGTGTCAAAGATGGTTAGATTCTGCTTTTTTAAAGGTAGAACCTACAGAATTTGCAGGTGGTTTAGATATAGGAGTGAAAGAAAAATAAAATGAATGCAGGCTATTAAGTTGAGGTCCAAGTGGTGTGATAGTGCTTTCTTTAGGGAGATGAAGAAAGTTAGGGGGCTTGGGCAAGAGGTAGAAATGAGGCCTAGTGCCTAAGTGGCAGAGTTACCCTTGACTAAAGCACAAACACACTGAGACTGGAAAACAGTACAAAAAGCCTGGGCATGGGCTGATGGCGAGCTCAGCGAGTTCCTATCTTACTGCTTCTGTTCCTCAATAATCTCTGTAGCAAGGCCAGCAGTGGGAACTGGAAGGATAAATGTCGAAGGTGGAGATGAAGAGAGAAAAGCTGAGAAAAAGTCATTTGGGAGAGTGCAATTTCCAGGCATGAATGAGTGTGTCTTTTAAAGGGAAGCCAGTTGGCAATGCTGTGTGTTTTTCTATGATCCAGTCCAGATGCAAAATTGGGGTCAACAGAGCCCAGATTTCACCAGGCAAATACTCAAGGATATAAGACAAGAGAAACCAGGGAATGAACAGAAGAAGACATCAAAATGATGCATCTGGGATTAAACTGGATACAGAAGGAAGCCAACATTTTAGATGAAAGAACTGGAGATTCTTGAAAAGGCTGAAAATTTGCTGGAGTGAAGGCCCTAGAGAAGCTGAACACAAAGGTACCAGGAATGGTAGTCCAAGGCATGGAGGTTGAAGAGGAAACTTTGCAGGAGATGTGGTTCATCTTCGGTGAGGCAGGCCAGAGTCCCTGAGGACAGACTGAGGGGCCTAGGTGAGAAAGGAGCAAAGTCACTGGAGAGAGAAGGAACTGACAAGTCTGAGGTATCTTAGAGAGGTCAAGATATTGCACAAAACATTAAGTGCTAAGTCATGATAAAAGTTATTCACAGATCCCTACAACTAATAGATGTGTTATCTGGTTGTATTTATTGTATACATATTTTAAATGAAAAAGAATAAAAGGAATATTATAGGGGTTTAGGAAAGTTTTGCTTAATCATCTGTTTGGGTTGGGTGAAAATACAAAGCATTTTTTTTCTCATGTGAAACTTCATCTTGATATCTTTCCTTTTTCCTTCTGTGAAGTTTTTCTAGGCAAGTAATCTATTAACATAATCTTAAAATTGACCTTTTATTCCATTTTAAAATTCCTCATGTCACAGCATGTTTCTTCTGAGTTAGTCTTTGCATTTTTCACTGTATTTTAAAACGTTTATCCTCACATTTATTTATTTTCTCAGATGTTTGTTTCCTTTTTTCCTGCTCCAGGACTCTGCTCCTCAGATTTCTATCCTTAGGAGAAGGAATGGGGCGTTTCCAGGACACGCTGAGAGAAGTGTCTCGGGCGAGACCTGTGAACACGGAAGGTCTCCTGTATCTGCACCTTCTTTCCACACTGTGAACATTCAGACCTCGGGGCCAGGCCTCAGGAGCAAGTCCGGGTTGTCAAAGGTGATGAACATGATGAAAACCGGAGTCTCCCATAGCCTGGTTCCTCTTCAGAAAATCAGAAATTATTAATTGGGAGTCTGTCCTGGTCTCCTCATTGCACTGATTAAAGTAATTCACATTAACGAGCAATGACTGATTGGCTTAGTTCTCTCAGGGGCATTCACATTTCTAAAATGTGTGCATGAATCCAGATAAATCTCTGATTCAGGAAGTACATGTGAAATCATTAATGCTACTCATGATTTTCTGTGACATAATAAAGGGCCTTCCTTCTTCTGGGGCCCCAAGCGGCTTTCCTAGCCCTTAGAAAGCCAGCTCGGAAAAGGCAGAGTGGGGAGCCCAGCTGCTGATCTCTATGTATTCCTCATTCATGTTCCAAATCAAGAAATGGAGGAGGCCTCATTTAGGGTCCCAGTTAAACCAGATGGTTCTTTAACTGTACAGTCCTGACCTCAAGACCCTATTCTCTACTTTTTCATAGAAAATTCTTCAGATACCCACATTTATGAAGGTTTTTAGGACCAAAGTCTTGGAATCAGAAGCGGATGGCTCCTTTTTAAATGTAGCTGTTCGTTACTGGCAAATGCAGAGCTGTTGTGAGCCAGAGAAGACAGGCATCACAAAAGGGCATTTCAGTTTCTCAGCGTGAGCTGGGTTAGGTGGGGGAAGGCATCTTCCCCCCTGTCCTGAGGCGGCTGTGGTTGGGAGAGACAGTACCTGCAATGGTTAGCATCGTGGGCTGGGCGCCAAACTGCGCCTCCCAGTCTCACTTTGTGACCTTGCGCAAGCTTTTGCCCACAATGATAAAATTTTCTTAAGTTGTGGCTGATGGAAGCAGTCCCTTGGCGAACAACTCACCGCACCAGAGGATGTGGGTCTGCAAAGATGTGAGGATGTGGCTGAGCAGGTTCTCGGTTCCAGAAATCGGCCCAGGGAGGGAAGAGAGGCAGGGATGAGGTAGGCTCGTGCGGGGACTGGGTTCTTTCCCCGCTTCCTGTCCGCTAGAGGGAGGACCTGGCGATGGCGGTGCGCTCCACCCCTGCCTCTCCGTCGCTGGGTGCCCTTCAGGACCAGAAAAAAGAAAGTGTCCTCCTGTTTTCTCCCCCCAAGTCCGGGCGCTGAGCCTGGCCCTGCGGGGAGAGTTCTGTCCTGTATCTCATTCGAATTGCTCTTTACGATCTCAGCTAAGTCTTGACCTATTCCTAGGACTCTTGGCCTTCTGTAAACAGCTCGCACGGGCTGTGTAAGTCTGACCAAGTTTCGGGCATAAAAACACAAATACAGTCATCTCAGTGGTGCCTCTCCCCGCCGGCGACTGCCGCCGAGAGGGAAGCCGGCGGGCCCCAAGAGGTCGCTGGTGGCGCAGGAACCGAAGCCAGATGGTAGAGAAAGGGGGAAGGAAGAAAAAAAAACCACACACCCAGAAACTTTCTTCCTTGTTGCGGATAATCGTCCCCCTCCCGCCCCCGCCGAGGCAGTAACGTGACACCCGAGCGCGACGCGGGGACCCGGGGGGAGAGGGAGGGCGCAGCGGGAGCGAGGGCGGCGGGGCGGAGGAGGGAGGGGAGGCGGAGGGGAGGAGGAGGGAAGCCCCTGTCCGGGAGGTGGAGCGAGGGGACGGTGTCCGCCCCCCGTTCCTCGCCGCCGCTCTTCCGAGGAGCCCGGGCCGGGACCCGGCGCGCCCGAGGGACGCGCACAAAGCCGGGGGTGCGCGGGGGCCGGCGAGCGCGGGGCGTGGCGGGCGCGGGGGCGCTAGCGGGCGCGCGGCGGCGGGGACCATGCCGGGCGAGGTCTCCTGAGTGCGGCCCGCGGCCTCCCCGCCCCCACCGGCCGCCCTCGGCGCGGCCCTCCCTCCCCATGTGCAGCCGGCCGGCCGCGCTCCCCTCGCGGCGGAGGGTGACCTCTTCCTGGCCCGGGCCGGCTGTGCGAGGCGGCGGAGCAGGCGATGAAGAAGAAGCAGCAGCAGCATCCCGGCGGCGGCGCGGAGTCCTGGCCCCACGCGGCCCCGGCCGGGGGCGTCCCCGCGGGCCTGGGCGACTGGAGGCGCCGGGTCTCCTTGCTGCCCCTCCTGCGCTTCTCCCTGCGGGACTACGGCTTCTGCATGGCCACCTTGCTGGTCTTCTGCCTGGGCTCCCTCTTCTACCAGCTCGGCGGGGGACCCCCTCGCTTCCTGCTGGACCTGCGACAGTATTTGGGTAAGGACGGGCTGCAGGCGCGGGCCCGGCGAAGTTGTGTCCCGGGGAAGAGGGGGCGCCCCGGGCACTCCGGCTTCCGCCCCAGGTGTGGTGCAGCCCGGGTGGGTCAGCGCCTCCTTCCTCCTGTGCGCCCCGACAGGGGCGTCGCGGGGTTACCGGCCAAGCCGGTACCTGGAGACGGAGCGCCGCACACCTGCCCCGGCTCTGCCACGCCGTTCGGAAGCGTGTGTGTTTGTGAGCGCACGTGAGTGAACATCCTGGCCTGGGGAGAGGCGGCGGGAAGGGACGCTCCCCTCTGACATCCCCAGTAGCTGCGGTCCTGTCCTGTCCCGTCCCGTCCCGCGCTTTGTGGCGCACAGGTAGGTTTAGCGCGTCTTCCCCAAGGCGAGTTCTAGGAATTCAGGCCCGCGAGTTCCTCTTCGCGCTGCCCCGGCCGGGCTTGTGCCTTGACAGCTCCTACCCCCTCAGCCGGCCGCGGCGACTGCGCCCCCGGGTCTGGGGCTTTCCGAAAATGTCAGTCGTCCTGCCCAGCTTTGTTACCCGTCCTGACCTGGTGATCCTTGGCGCTCTGTGAGTCCTGACTCCAGAACAAGGCTGCCTCTTTGTAGCAGGGATAAGGAAGAGATAATAATCCGCGAGAAAACAGGGATGGCGATGGCTAAGGGAGGTTGCGAATCTTTCACAAGTCTGTGGCCAGAAGAGGTCGTACAGGGGTTTGGGGGGAAGCTGGGATCGCTCCAGTTTCTTGGGAATTTCCGAGGTGATAAACTCAGTTGAGCACCGTGGCAAGCATCCAGCCTCTGCAGAGGAGAACAGGTATGGGAAAGCTACACTTTCAGGGCTGCAGACAGAATGGCTCAAAAGACCAGGCGGGCTGCAGACTTGTCACACTTACCCCGAATGGCCCTTCACCACAGAAGCCTCAGGTTTAGGTAGCAAATCTTTTGGAAGGAAAAACAGACAGACCATATCCATAGAGTGAGAAATATGTTAGGGCACTTGGGAATAGAAATGCAGATAAAATGATACATCGTTTTTCCATGTAAAGGACCACAGGTTTTTAATTTTACACTTTTATTTCAGTAAAAACTTTGGGCAGCATGTCTCTGCAAGATATTTGATGGAAAACTGAAGGAAAATATTGGCTGAAACCAAAGTGTAATCTTTAGTACCTAGTTTTCTAGAAGATTAAGGGTGAGGGAGTCAAGTCTCTTGCTTCTTTCATAAGCTCTGGGTTTTGAGCTCTGGTTTTCTCAGCTTTCCAACATCTGCCAGAACCTCAAATAGAGCTTGTCAGCACGAACAACAATCATTTAATTAGCACTAGGATGCAAAAGTTGGAGTTCAGGGGTCTTTCTCCATAAAATCTGATAAACAATGTTTTGCAGATGCTCCTTTTGAACAAATGTGGAGGCCAGCGGTGTAGGGGAATGTGTGTGAGATGGGGCTGGAAGATATCTGTGTCCGCTGTCGTCGAGAGTCCTTGGCTTTGGGCAGGATACGCAAACTCTGTGGCCTTTGTTTTTCATGCTCAAACTGGAGATTGGATTAGATATCTCTGAAACCTCCGCCAAGCAACTAAAATTCTGTAGTTAAGATAACGTTTTGGGGAGCAAGAAACACCTAAAAGGAAGGAGCAAAGGCACGATGAAGAGTAAAGTCACAGCACTTGAATGCATGTCCCACTTTCCTTTTCACTGCACGTTGCAAAAAGTCAGGCCTGATGCAGTTCAGTGGTCAGTTGGTCGAAGAACGAATTGGTAATATTTACCTGGGGTCTAAGAAGACCCAAAAGAGGAACTCTGCTCCTGTTTGTTACTAACTGATCGTTAAGTTTCTGAGTGACACAATTGGTTAAAAATAACGTCAGTGTGCACTGAAAATAGGATACCCTTGGCCAAATTTATTCGTTGTTGTTTTGTCACATAAAATAATGATTTTGGGAAAAAGTGGGCGTTTGTTCTCCAGGATGATCTAAAATATGCCCCGAATGATACCAAGCCATGGTATCTGCAGAATCATTTCTACTTTTTCTACATTTTATTTTTTAGTGTCTATCTAAAAAAATTTGTGGTTAGTAAACACATCTTCTCAGTTTCTTTAGTTAGCCAATTATGGAGGCAAATGTTTTTTTAAATGTAAATTCATGGAAAGTCAGAATTTTCCAAATGAAAATGTTTACATCAGACTTTTTCTTTACAGGGTATAATTTCAATATATATGGGCAGTCTTATATATTTGACATACCAGCTATTCTATAACATTTCTTTATATTATCTATAATTATCAGTCAAATTAATAACTATCACGTAGCTAGTGTAATATTTATTTTTTGAATTCTTCCTTTTAGTACAATGTTTATTATTTTGCATGGTCTCATAGGAAAATCAGAAAATATGCGCATTTATGACAAAAACTAGCACTTACTGTATAGGAATCAGTCAGTGCACATTCACTGCCATCAGACATGCACTGAAGTCTTTCAGACTGTGAGCCAAAATAAAACTCTTTCATCACAGGTATTTGTCCCAGGAACAGAAAGCTTACTAATGCAGGTAGACACACAGCTAGTAAGGTAGGATTAAATCCAAATCTGTCTAATTTCAGTGCCAATTGCAAAATGCTATGGGCAGTTTAAAACAGAAAATGGAAAACTAGCTAAGATGTGAATGGGAATCTAAAGTAAAAGATCATATTTACTTCCACAATTTCACTTTCCATTTCTTCCTACTTTTACTCTGTCCTGAAGGACCAGAAATGAAGTGAAATAATTCAAGCAGTTGCTGTGTTAAAACGTTGCCTCCTTATATTCACACCCACCATGCCTCCCTGGATGAGAGAATTAGACTCAGTCCGAGCCATGCAGCAGCGGAAGTGATGTTCATTGGAAGTGCAGCTTCCCTGGGCTTGCTTCTTCTTTGGCAAATTTTCAGTGTCTGAGGAGGAGTTCTTCACGTGGGCTGGAGCATTGCATCACCTGGGAATTTGCTGCAAATGCAAATTCAAAGTGTCTTCCTAGTCCTGCTGAATGAGTCTGGGCACGAGGCCCAGCAGTTTGTGCCATGAACAAGTCCTCCAGGTGATCCTGAAGCAGCTCCTGTTGGAGAACCATTGTTCTGGAGGGGTGCTTTCAGGGGCTTCCCTTGTATTTGGGAGAAGGTGGGGCAGATGATAAGGAGAATTATCAATGTTTAAGTGTTAGTAGGAAAGGTTGTGTCCATGGTTTTACTTTTTTTTAATTGCAACTTTTCAACTTGCATCTGCTTTTTTGCTTAAGCACCTTTGTTTCAAGGGAAGGACTGGTCTGCAGCTGCAGCTCCAGCTGGCCCTGGATTCTGAGGTTAGGGGAAGCATGGAGGGGGTGCAGTGGGGCAACCAGGAGGCGGAGTGTGGGAAAGGAAGAGACAGGAGACAGCGGTGATCCTTTCTGTTCCCGACAGCAACTAGTACGTCAGATTGAGGAAGGGCAGAGTTGGTTTAGGGAAAGGCAAGTGCATTCTACAGAGCTGTCTTCTGAACAAATTTGAAAAGAGGAAGAGAAACCACAGGAAGACAGTGAGGCAGGGATAGCTGTTGTTTTAAACCTCCAATTCAGCAATGGTGGAGAGACACAATGGAGTCAAGGGATAAGTATAGTAAAAGCTATACTTAAACATTAGAGATTATCATCTTTCCAATTTCGTGAAATTCCTTTTTTTTTTTTTTTTTTTTTTTTTTGAGACAGGGTCTGGTTTTGTAGTTCAGGCTGGCCCTGAGCTCACTATGTAGCCCAGGCAAGCCTCGAACTCAGCAACCCTCCTGCTTCAGCCTCCCGAGTGCAAGTGCTAGTGCTAGGGATTATAGGCATGAGCCACCACACCTGGCATTTGTGGTGTGTGGTATTGATTGCTGGTGGGCGGGATCACCACGCCCAATATCATATCATTGTATGTAGTTGCCAGGATCCAACCAGGGACCTTACACTTGCTAGGCAGGTGGTGGAAACACAGAGCTAAATCTCCAGCCTGAAATTCTCTTTTTGAAGCAGCATTCCAACTTTGATTTCCTATAGAAAACAAATAAAGTTCAAAGAAAACATCCTCCCAGAAATTAGGTTATGACGAAGGCTCGTGGCCAGTAGTCTCATTACTTATGAACTGTGGAAATATCAAAAACTTGGAATAACACTCATAAGATTGATATAAACAGAATAAGCCATATGGCTCACTACTGATCTAGTACAACTGGCAGAGTCTAATGATTTATCATCAAGCCTTAGATATGTGACTTAGTCTTTATGGGAACTAAATTCACTGGATTGATCTTCACTAGGTATGGTTCCCTTTCCATGTTTAATTTATGGCATTTGCATGGTTCTATAATGCTTTAGTTCTCTGTTGCCTATTTATCCATCATCATCTATTATCCTAGAAATTTGGAGTCAAAAAATAAAAGACACACGTTGCTCTATTGAATCTGATATTCTCCAAATTGAAATAAATTTAAAGAGAAATGTGAAAATAGAGGTCCAGGTCTGTTACAGAACAGTTTCTCTAATCCTTAAAGCCAAATTTTATTTTTCTTCTGCATATCACACACAGTTTAAATGCAGTACTTTTGGCTGCAACCAGTACTGTAGGAAACGAATGTATAAAATATGATCTTATCAATACAAATTGTTGACATAGAAAAAAAAAATGACGTTTTTGTTCATAGCTGCAAATTTATCTTGTCGGGTGGTTGGGAATGCACAGTAGCACTGTATTACAGCAAAGACAGAATGGCATTTAACTCTGGCAGTCTGTTCTGTAAACAGCATGAATGGTGAAAAGCACTCTTATAAACTATTTTAAATGTAGAGTAGCCTCACTCTGAATTGTTTAAAAATATGTATAAATATGAATTATCTGGATACCATCTTCCTTCAAATTTCCTGACAAGGATCCAGATTTAAGACAGTAGTTGGTTGTTTTGGAGAAATTAGACGTAAAGTGGTCAAGCATTTTGAGTCCCAAGAGAAACAGTATCTTTTGCTTCCCCAGAAGGAGCCCGAGGGAGCAGACACAGTAGCTGCCTTGCAGCTGTACTCATGCCTATCAGTGGTGGATAGAAAAAGCATCTCATATGAGGGATTGAAGCTGCGAGAATTATTAGGAGTTATTGTTTGCTTGTGCTCCCTCTCTCCTCTCCCCACTGGACACAAATACATTTTGTCTTTTCTACATTCATTTGTATTGTAAAAACTCACATCTGATGCTTTCATTTATCACAGATAGGGAGAGGACCACTAACATTTTACTGAATCTTACTTGGAAAAGTCAAAAGGATTTAGCAGTTATTCTTCAAGGCAACACCAAATGATATATTTTTCAGTATTTGACACTTATGGAGATATGATTCACATACCACAGCATTCATTCACCTAAGGTTTTAATAGTTTAATAGTGTGTGTTGTATTCCTAGATGTGTAGCCATTATCACAGTTAATTTTAGAACATTTTGGCACCACGAGGAAAAGCTCTGTATTTTATATCTCACTAGTGTCTCTATTATCTTGATCAAAGCAACCACTCATCTACCTTCTGATTCTATAGATTTGCCTATTCTGTACTTTTTACAGAAATAGATTGTGTAATGTGTAGTCTTCTGTGCTTGGCACCTTTCAGTTGGCATGATGTTTTCAAAGTTTATTCATATTATAGCATGTATCAATACTTCACTTATATTTAGGACTGGATAATGTTTCAGAATAATAGTTTTTATATGGGATGTTATAGTTCAGAGTATTATATGATATAGCACATTTTGTGTATCCATTTTTCTTTTAATGGGCATCAAATTATTTGCACCCTTTGGTCACTCTGGATGATGCTGTTATGGATGTTTGTGTACAAGGGTTTTTTTTTGTTTTTTTTTTGTTTTTTGTTTTGAGACAGGGTCTTGCTTTGTAGTTCAGGCTGGCTCTGAGCTCACTATGTAGCCCAGGCAAGCCTTGAATTCAGCAATCCTCCTGCCTCTGCCTCCTGAGTGCTGGGATTACCACACCTGGTGCGTGAGCCACCACACCTGGCTGTACAAGGTTTTTGCACACTGTTTTCTGCTCTTTTGAGTGTGAGTTGGTTATGGCTGCATCACGTGGTAACTATGTTTAACTTACTGAGAAACTGTCAGACTATTTCCACAGTGGTTGGGTCACTGTCACCCCATGGATGAGAATCCCAATTTCATAACTTTCTAACCAACATTTCTTATTTTTCATTCTAATGGCTATGAAGTGGTGTATCATTTTGCTTGGAGTTATCATTTTCCCAGGAGTTAGTGATGTTGAATATTTCCCACATGTTAACTAGGTCATTTTCCTATCTTCTTTGGAAAAATACTAGTCAAATCAATTGTTTTTTGAATTAGGTTGTGAGGTATTTTGTTGTCATTAGGTTGTTAAAAAATTTTTGTATACTCTGGATACTGAACTCTTATCAGACATTATTTTGCTATTAATTGTGGGAGTGGGAAGGATAATATAGATTTAAACACAATACTGTTAGGTAGTATTCTCTACATCATACATCTTTTCAAGGAACAAGAAATTAGTTTTATACTTTAGCCATTTTTAAAGTACTAGTATATGGGCATGTAGAAAAATGTAAATGAATTCTTAATGTTCAACTGAAAACAAGAACCTCCCTAAAGTTTTTCATGATATAGTAATGGATAACTTTGAATAATAAACACTGATTTTCTGTGTTTAGTTTTAATACATGATAATTCATGGACTTTTAGCACTAACCTATTTTAGAGATGTCCTAGACATTGACTTTAACTTGCAGGAGGAAAATAGAAGTAGCCATTTTTGAATAGCAGATTATATAGTACAGTGGATCAAGTATTTTATCTTTGGATTTGTTCGCTAGAATGGAGCTGATGAGCTCAGTAGGGTAAAATTTTTGTACATTCTGTTCCTTATACCATGTACCATGAAGTTACCGAGGAAATCTTGAACATTGTTTTAAAGATGTAATTCATATGCAGTTAATTCACATTGTATTCATATTGGGCAGTCATATGCAGGAAAAATATGTTGTTGCCATATTTGCTATGTATTTGGGAAGATATATTCATTTCTTTAGAAGCAATATTAATTTCTACTAGAATTTTTAGTGGGTTTCAAAATATATATTATCAAAATAGGAAGCTTTAAAATGTATACAACTAGATGCTGCGTAGGAGAACTTTAGTTTAAATAATTTGTAACATTGATATGAAAATTACCAGGGAGCAAGATTCAGCTCCAGGGTTGAATCTTTTAAGGCCTCTTATTCTGTCACAGGTTTTATATTAGTTGTCTATAATTTTCCAAAGATAGCCACTAGTTCATTTATCATTACGTTTTTCTTGTCTCACTGGCTACCTTTGTTTCTGCTAATGCCTCTGTGCTGATTAGTTTTTGAAAATAAAATGCATTAGAAACTCCTGCCAAGCGATTGCACCATCTCTTGTGAGGTTTTGGTGTTCTACCTTGTATTCTGGTCACTTGGAGGAAGCTTCTTGAAGGCATGTGGCTTCTTCAGGACTTCCAGCCTTTTCTTTCACATCTGCTCTGGGGGGCTCTGCACAGGCCCCCAGGAAGGAGCTGTTAATTCAATATAGTTGCTACTCAGACCAACCCTTTCTTAGGTTTCAATCCAAGAAGATCCAACATGTACAGACTTGTTTGGTCTCTATATTAAGTAGAGAATTTGGGAGGGATGCCAGGAAAGATTAGTATGTCTTCAGCCTCTTTCTTCTTGCTATTTGAAGCCAGCACACCAAACAAATTTAATAAAACCATTTATGACATAGAACCCTATAAGTTTTCTTTTTGGTGCTCAGAGATAATAGTCTACCTCCCACCTGTGGGAACTGGGTAAAAATAGTTGAAGTCATTCTAGAGATATGGCTACATACAACTAGAGTACAGACTTCTTGTTTCTTGTCATTTTACTGAATTATGGACCAGTCATTTTGAGAGTTTGTGGAATAGTGGTTTATTTTTGTGTTGAGGTCAATGTCTTTCTTGCTTAGGTAGCAATTTGTGTTAAATTAGCCTGCACATTTCAAGTATGACTTGAGGTTTTTTTTTTTTTTTTTTTTTTTTTGCTTTTTGAGACAGGGTCTCACTTTGTAGTTCAGGCTGGCCCTGAGCTCACTATGGTGCCCAGGCAAGCTGCTGCGAACTCAGCAATCCTCCTGTCTCTGCCTCCCGAGTGCTGGGATGACAGGCGTGAGCCACCACGTCCGGCATTGTAGTATGCGGTGTTGATTGTTGGTGGGCGTGTCTCCACGCCCAGCATCATATGTGGTTACCGGGGATCAAACTCAGGACCTTGTGCTCGTGAGGCAGGTGCCGGAACCACTGAGCTAACCCTCAGGCCCATGACTTGAAGTTTTAAGGGGTTGAGAGATCATGGAATGATACAATTATTGCAGTGGTGATTAGACTGAATAGCTTTTAGCCTAGAACTACAAAATAATCAGACTGTAAAAGTACAACCAATGTATCAATAGCTTTATCTTTGGTGCAGGATATTGAAATTACACTGTCATATGTTTAAGACTTTTGGTTCACTTATTGATATAGTATTATCTTTTAGGCTTGTTTTCGATTTTGTATTGCTGAGGACTGATCCTAGGGCCTTCATGCTAAGCCTGCACTCTATTGCAGCGGTGTACCCTCGCCCTGAGAGGTGATTTAAATGATCAATGACTTTCACCATACTGCATTCCTGGAACACTACTGGTTTGTTTTTAGTTCAGTGAGTACAACTTCCATGATCTTAATGACTAAAAGAACAGAAATTATTTTGAGACATAAATCCCTATATTTAATTGTTCAACAGATATTCATTGAAGGCCTTCCATGTGTCCAAACCATCAGGCCTAGAAATAATATAGGTTTTGGAACAGAAATGTAGATGTGAATCACGGTGTTATCCCTTATTGTTGGGAGAATGTGAACTTTTTTTTTTTTTTTTTTGTGGTACCAGAGATTGAACTCAGAACCTTGTGCTTGCCAGGCAGGCATGGAGCCTCTTAGCTATGAGCAATGTCCTTAATTTCTTGGAAACCCTTGTATTTTGATACAGTGGGATTAATTGCTGGTTTACGGGCTACTTCCTCTACTCTTAGTTTTGCTATTTGAATTCAATAAATGTCAATTATTTAGGCTTACTCTTCACTCCCCTCCGACTCCTTCTTCATTTAGCACGTATAAACGTGTGCATGAACACACACATGTGCATACATACTTTCAACGAGCACTCGTACTAACAAAAGTATGCAAATTCATTTATACTTGGCTTCCAAATGAAGGAACCAATCTAACTCAGAAATGTGAAATTACATAACTAGTATTTTTGTGGTTTATCTTGTCACCCTTAATTGGCAAGGACTCTTCAACAGCTGATGAGTTCCAGGCATTTGCCCTGTTAATTATATACATATGAACCTTCCTCTTGCCTAGAAACAGTCTTTGAAGAACATGTTCTTAGCACATTCTGCCTTCTTCTGTTTTAGATTTACCCACAGCACTGGTTCTCTACATTTATCAAATAAAAAGAACACCACAGGGGAAAGACAGTGCGGCTGAAATTCTGGAGTGGCTGGATGTTGGAGTGTCAGACAGGTAACTCTTATGTTAAGCCTGCTGAAAAACAATTATGACTCCACTCTGACATTCAGATGAGCCTAGCACTTTTCTGGTTTGTGGTGGCAGCACAGCTACTTTCTTTTCTTGTCCCCCTGCCCTGATGTCACAAGTCAAATGAGCACAGCACATCCCTGGAAGCAGAAGATATCTTTACGAAGTGACCAGTGGACTTGTTTCTGCTTTCAGTTTTCAGTGTCTCTGCCTTGCCTTGGCCTGGCCTGCAGTCCCTTGTGGGTTTGGGGACAGGTCAGAGTCATCAGTTAGTATAGCTCATCACCCAAGTCCTTGAGCAGTTAAAAGCAAATACTGATTTACATTATTTGATAAAAACTTTCATTTTGTTTAGGGGACTTGAAAACCCTGTCCTTGCCACACCAGAACAGATCTTCCTGCATTGACACAAAAGCTTTTGGCCATGGTAGCTTTCTGATTGGAAAGGGCAAACACTGTAGCAGAGCCATGCGAGGGGATGGGAGAGGTGCTGGGCCTGAGTTGAGAACTGACCAAGAATAGTTTAATGGTCAATATCCTTTATTCATGAAGTTTTCCTCAACTTAGTTCTTTCATATCTAGAGTAAGGGGCTTTAATTAGACCTATGTGATCCTCATGAGTAGCAGTGTTTCCTAATGGGATTCTCAATGTAGGAAAATATTCCAGTGGCCAGGAGATGGAGAAAGGCATGGGTTTTTTGGAGGGATTTTTTGTTTTTGTTGTTTAAATTCCCTAGATGTGTTTATATACAACCTTAGAGAAAAACATTTTTTTCTCTTTAAAGTAGAGAAGTAGATATGTTCTGAGGTCACTTATATTTTTAAAATCATCTGTTGAAAGTGGCAAAAAGTCATTCAATGGTAGTGACTGAAAAAGAAAAATAGAAGGTTGTTTTCCTTGGATCCAAATACTTGTTTAAGACTTCAAGAGTCAAGGGCCGGAGATTTAGCTCAGTTGTTCCAGTGCCTGCCTTGCAAGTGCAAGGTCCTGAGTTCGATCCCCATTAACCATATACAACAATGCTGGGCGTGGTGACTCACATCCACCAGCAATTAGTACCACATACCACAGTGCCAGGTGTGGTGGCTCACGCCTGTAATCCCAGCACTTGGGAGGGAGAGGCAGGAGGATTGCTGAGCTCAAGGCTTGCCTGGGCTACATAGTGAGCTCAGAGCCAGCCTGAATACGAAGTGAGAACCTGTCAAAAAAAGACTTCAAGAGTCCAGTGACTGTAACAAGTAGAATACAAGGAAGCCATTTTAGGCCGTTGTGTTCTAAGTCTTAATCACTGAAAAAAATTGTTTTGATGAAAATTGTAGCACTTTCCTCAACTCTACCAGTTTGCCCAAGCCTACTTGGATAATAATAAGCTAGAATCGGGCCGGAGGGTTAGCTCAGTGGTTCCGGCGCCTGCCTCGCAAGCATAAGGACCTGAGTTCGATCCCCGGTTACCACATATAATGCTGGGCGTGGTGGCTCACGCCTGTAATCCCAGCACTCGGGAGGCAGAGACGGGAGGATTGCTGAGTTCGCAGCGGCTTGCCTGGGCACCATAGTGAGCTCAGGGCCAGCCTGAA
>PVIC010016515.1:0-11593 GCA_004025085.1 Thryonomys swinderianus | reverse complement strand
CCAAACAAACAAACAAAAAAATAATAAGCTAGAATCTTGCTCCAGAAATGGTGAGAAGCAGAATATTCCTGGGAAGGCAGAGAAAAATATCAGTAAGACACAAATTCTAGAATTAAGAGTCTCACAATGTCATAGGAAAGAGAAGGAAATAGGGCTAAGGAAACTGTGTTGTTTAGAGGATTCTCATCCTTTGCACCCACCCTGTTGTGGATTGCTGTGGTGGCCAAGAGGATTTGTACGATATGCCAACTTCTTCCATATGACTTGTACCTATTTCTGCACCTTCTGGGAACTTCATGGAACAGTTGATAGGACTTTGGTTTTTTAAATAATTGAAGATACAAGGTGACCACCTGGCTCTACTTCCTACATCTTTTTTTTGTTTTGTTTTGTTTTATTTTTTTGGCACTGGTGATTGAACCTACAGCCCTTCATGCTGAGCTACACATCTAGCCCTTTTTATTTTATTTTTTTTGTTTTGAATAAGGCCTTAATAAGTCGTTAAATTGCCCAGGCTGGGTTTCAACTTGTAGTGCTCCTGCCTCAGCCTTCTAGAGTGCTGGGATTCCAGTTGTGTGCCACTCCATAGAGCTACATAAATCTTATCTAGAGAACTTCCATCAGTTTCTCTCTTGAAGTTATTTTCAGGCACAGAAAGGACAAAGGGGAAAATGACATGAAAGCAAACCTTCTAAGTATTCACACTCCTTAAAAACAAATCAGAAACCCAGATTGGGGACGGATGTTTCCCTAGGAAATATGACTATATTGAAGATATTAAAATTAACTGGTATGAAAAGGTAACAGGAGACAAATGGCAAAGCATGTAAGCGGGCCCGCCGCAGCTGGCCAGTGAGCAGATGAAGAGAGGAAGTGGTTTTGATTTCCTCATGCATCTTCGTCTCTTTATTCCTTATGTGGCCCTCCCCTGGCCCATAGAACTGAGGACGATCCCCCTTGCTTTGGGGTGTGAGCTGAGGACTGTCACCTGCAACCAGGCCTCTTCTCCTCTGTCTCTGCGGATGACAGCACCACGTCCACTGCTGCCCTGCTTGTCGCTGAGTGGAGTTGGGCTGAGCGGGCTGGAGACTCAGGTTCTCCGGTCAAGTGTGGGTGAGCTCTTGGAGCCGCCACTGTGTGGGCGATCTGTCCGAGACCTGGTCGGATAACAGGCAGCACCTGCGCTCTGCTCCATGTCCCTCCGCTGTGGCTGAGGCTGAGCATGAGAGGCATGGGGTAGCAGGAACCGACGCTATGCTTTGAAGGCAGCATCTTGCCTGGAAGTCTTTTCTCGCTCTCCGAGAAAACAGTGGAAGTGACTCATCTGGTTGGAGTTTCACAGAAATGTGCTTGTGGATCTCTTGCGATTTCATTCTGCTTTCGTGTCAGAATTCATCCGATGACGTGTCCAAAAAATGTGTGTAAGATCACACACAGATTTAGACACTTCAAGAGGAAGTTATTTTTTACCACAGTGCGGAAGAAATCAGAAAGTGACGAATGGCAGGGAAGGCAAGGCAGGGCTGAGTGTGGAGGGCAGTGTCTGGTCAGTGGGCCTCGCCAGCTTGTCTGCAGCCTTGCCAGACCAGCCTGGGCTTGTGGTGTGGCCGCCTCTGTGTGGGTCAAGTGAGGAGTCCTTGTGAGGATGCTCTGCCCGAAGGAGAAGCATGTTAACATAGCCTCTGGGTGGGAAGCCAGTCACAGCAGCCTGGGGTTAACATTGGCTACTCCTGCGACTGTGTGGTGGGCTTTCCCAAGAGTCCCAGGGAAGGAGCTCCCTGAACTAACAGCGGTGTGCAGTGTGAAGGTAAAGATGAGGAAAAAGATGCCAGAAAGCTATGCAAACAGAAAACCCAACGGTGCAGTGTCTATGTGTTATGTTAGCAGATGACGGGATGCTTTTCTTGACTCTGAACGCTATTCTTGTTTGCCTGCTGAGCCAAGATCCAAGGCCTTATGGAGCCTGAAATGTTTGTGGTTATGTTCTTCCAGTCATGCTGTGAGAGGAAGAGGTTCCCAGAAAGCAGAGGAAAGGGGAGGCAGGGTGGTGAGCAGTCATAACCTGGACCTCTTGTTTGCCCCTGTTACCTGCGCCAGGGCTAGTTGGAGCCAGCATGGGTTCATATTTTGACTTTCACAGGTTTATAGCACAATGGCGAGCTTTCCAAGTACACTTGGTTACTTCATGCAGATGTCTTTGTGTCCTGCCCCTCAGCTCCTCATGGCTGGGGAGAAGCATATAGTTTCCATGCCTCCATGTCTGGAGATGTATACAGTTGGTGGCAGCCTGGCCTAGAGTGCAAGTTTAACCCTGTGGTTAGAAGAGCACTTATGGCAAGGAGAACCTCCAGAATGTGCTTTGGTTACTGTGCTGGCTTCTGTCTGTGCCTCGTTTTGTTTTCTGTCATGATGCACTCAGGTGCCAAAATATACTCCCTCATTACCAGATTTTTCTCTTGGCCACACTGTCAGAATGAGAAGTGACTTTTTGTTAATTTCAGAGTAAGTCTTGCTCAGAGGCTTATGCTTCATTGAAGTTTCACATCAATGAAACTTAAAGGATCAGAGACATGTGTTTTCCCATTGCTCTCATATGCCTGTCCTCCTTCACACTGGGCTTGGCAGTCCTCCCCTCTTTCATCTGTCATCTCCTCCATCTCTGTACTTTCATTCCTTCCACAAATGCTCATCAGGCACCAGTGAAGTGCTGGGTGCTGGTGACAGAGACCAAGAACCGTTCTTAACCCTGAGTGATTGCTGTGCTCTTGGGGTGACAGAGACTTAGGAAACCGGGGGATGAGTGAGGAATAGGCAGAGGATACGGGGAGAGGAGAAGGAGTTGCTTGTCCTGGGCTGTGGTTAGACCAATGATTCCTTTATTTAAGGCTCTGGTTATGTCTGTAGATCAGGGGTTCTCAAGCCTGCCTGATCAAATAACCTTGAGACCTTTGGAAAATACTGATTTCATGCTTTAGTAAGGGGTTAGCCTGGGCATCTGTACCTGTTGTAAACTCCCCCATGTAATTCTATCATGCAGGCAGGGTAGAGAGCCACTGCTGTAGGTAAAGGGCCAGAGAGTTGTGTGTGTGTGTGTGTGCAAGAAGTGCTCTCACAGCACTGTGTGGGCTGCTTTAGCTTCATCTCTGTGACTTGTAACACATTAGCTTGCAGTTTCTCTTCACTAGCATTTCTTAAATTCAATGTGTATTCAGATCCCTGAGCATTTATTTATTTATTTTTATTTATTTATTTTTGCTTTTTGAGACAGGGTCTCGCTTTGTAGTTCAGGCTGGCCCTGAGCTCACTATGGTGCCCAGGCAAGCCGCCGCGAACTCAGCAATCCTCCTGTCTCTGCCTCCCGAGTGCTGGGATGACAGGCGTGAGCCACCACGTCCAGCATTGTGGTATGCAGTGTTGATTGTTGGTGGGCGTGTCTCCACGCCCAGCATTATATGTGGTTAAAGGGGATCGAACTCAGGTCCTTGCGCTTGCGAGGCAGGCGCCGGAACCACTGAGCTAACCCTCCGGCCCACCTGAGCATTTATTAAACTGCAGATTCTGATGAAGCATTTTGGGTCTGAGATTCTCCATTTCCAACCAAGTCCCAGGTGTTGCTGGTCCAAGGACTACACTCACATTAGTGGGAGTCCTTTCTGTCACAGTTGCTATTTGTAAACAAATAAATGGGGCAGAGTTCATAATAGTTCACTAGAGTTCTGTGCCATTCATGTTAAACACTTTACAGCAACTTTTTCTTTTAATTTCCATTCACCAATACAGTTGTTTGAATTTCAGAATATTAGATTTTTCTTAAGTTAGAATTACACACACTTGAATGATTCCAGGTTCAAGTGCCTATTTTCATTCATCTCTATTATCTACAATGCTGAAATGCAGGCTGTTTTGAGGTTTGTCAGTTTAGAGTTTTTGACCTAACGTCAAGTTTATTGTTAGAATATAGAGCAACTAACTGATCTTAGGTACAAAGTTTCTTCAGATAGTTTCTGCAGATTCTTTTCTACTTTAAATTTTAGTGCTGAGGCAAATCATCAGAATACATCTCTAAGATCCAGATAGTCCAGGTAAGTTTTCTTTTTGACCAGAGCAAAGAATTGGATACAGATACTCATAGCAAATAAGTAGAATGACCCAGTGTAATTCTCAGGAAACACAATTTTAAGAAAGAATTAAAATCATTAATACTGTATTAGTAGAAAATTGAGAAATGGGGAAAAGTGGAAAGGTAATCAGAAACAAGTTAAATCTTTTACTCAACAGCTACTTTGGTTTTGTTCCATGTTTCTTCCATGCTACAGTGTCACAAATGTCACTCCTTATCTTTACATGTTTTGCTATAACACTGGTTTTCATGATGGTAATATTTCTGGTGAGTGTACCCAGTTCCTTTAACTGGGCTTTGCATATTTAGCTTGCTCTCCATGTTTTTAATGGTTGTAGATAAAGCTGGGTGAACATCATTATATTTTCCTGGGATACAGACTCTGATTGGGAATTGCTGGGGTAAGGTGTGTGCCCATTTCAAAATTTATTTTAATACAAATTGTTGTATTAATACTGACATGTATATTTCATTAGTGAAATATATTAGGCTCATAACATTCTTTGCCTATAACCTTATAGACACTAGATCTTTAAAACATTCCTTACCCATTGGATTGGTGAAAAATGATGTTCTTAGCTTCAGTTTGTATTTATTTGAGTATTAGTGAAACGGACAAGCTGTGTTTCAGGATATCTTCTTCTGTGAGTTAAGAGTTTAAACCTCTTTCCTATTTTTCTCCTAGCCATGGTTTCCTCTTTCTCTTGTCAGTTATGAGTTTTTTGGGTGAAGGGATCAGATTTCAGCATATGTGCAGATAAGATTTTGGTTTTCACTTGCCCTTTAGTTTTAAAGTAGGTTTCTCTTTTCTTGTGCATAAATTGTGGGTGTTATTTTGGACATGGCTATTTTTGTTTTGCTTTTGTGCTCAAAAACGGCTTATATCCTGGCACCAAAT
Source organism: Thryonomys swinderianus (assembly GCA_004025085.1). NCBI lineage: Eukaryota > Metazoa > Chordata > Mammalia > Rodentia > Thryonomyidae > Thryonomys > Thryonomys swinderianus. Next base: position 6,575 of record PVIC010016515.1, on the reverse strand, counting down.
ACATATTCTCTATACTTTCTTAGAACTCTATTATTTCGCTTTTGCATTTACTTTTTTTTTTTTTTTTTTTAAGACAGGGTCTCACTTTGTAGTTCACGCTGGCCCTGAGCTCACTATGTAGCCCAGGCAAGCCTGGAACTCAGCAATCCTCCTGTCTCTGACTCCCGAGTGCTGGGATTACAGGCGTGAGCCACCACGCCCAGCTGCATTTACTTTGAATTCCCTTTACTGTTCATTTTATTGTAAAAGTAAATGAATTCAATGATTTTTTTTAAGTCTACCTGCAGACGAATATCCTTGAATGATATTCTTTAATGGTATGTTCATTTTTCACAGTACAGATAAATCACTGGCTGATTCGAGGATTTAAAGCTGTCTGGCTGCTCTGGGGGAGGGTAGGGTGCACCACAGCCATGTGTCTCCTCTCTGGATCCTCACCTGTTCCTGGGCTTCCACTGCTGCCTCCCAGCTGTGCTTCTCCCAATGCTGATTTCTGAGTCTCTGAGTGTCTCACCCGGCAGCCTTTGCTTCTGGGAAGAGCTTCTGCACCACATCGGTGGGTTCCCCAGTCACAGGGTCCAGGCAGCCCTGACTGCTCTCCTTGCCTGCTCGGCCAAGCTGCCTGAGTGGAGCCCTGGGCGGATTCACAGGTCACTGTCCCTTGGATTCCTGTTCGGTCGTTTGTGAAAACTGGGCTACTGGGCATCGTCCTAGAGGCCTGCACCTGCTCCAGAGTGAGACTGATGCAGCTCTGGGGCGCATCTTGCACAGGGACAGCACTCATTTAACACTTTTTATAGGCAATTAGATGCTTGTCCCTGTGTGGCTATTTTGAATGTTTATAAAATTCAAGAGACTACAGTTTGGAAACATGGACGTTTAAAGGCCAATTAACATTCTCTTCTGTGAATTTGCCTTTAACAGGCTGTTTAATATTACAGGGGGCAGTGTAACGTTCACGGAGCATTGGGCTTCAAATCAGAAGTCCTCTGTTTGAGTCCTGGCATTGCTACCACGCAGCTGTGTGACCTTGGGTAATTCACTTAACCTCTCTGAGCCTCCATTGGGACGTTAGAGGGACACTTTCTGTTCAAGAACAACTGCATTGGAGTACAAAGAGAATGTTATGTGGTCCTCTTCTGCCTGGAATACTGTGAAAGTCTGCATTTATAATATCAGCTACTACACATCTTCAGTTTAATCATCCACACAGAAGTCTGACCAGAGCAGGTGGCAGGCTCAAGCCTAGGAATGTAGGAACCAGTGTGTAGCTTTCCCCCTCCTCTTCTTCCCTCCCAAAGACTAAATAAAGATATTCTGTATATGACTTAAATTGCACAGAAGAATTTGATGATTAAATGTTCTAAAACATTTACCATTTTAAGGTTTAAGTTTATTAAACCTTATTTAAGGTTTAAATTTAAATGTAACGATATTTTTTTCTAAAGTGAAAAAGTTGGTGGTAGATATTTCTCTACATGGCACAGGAAACAGAGGAGGGCGTAAATTGCAGACAAAGAGAAAGAGTTACCCTCAGGCTGAGTGTTGAAGCATAAATAGGAGTTTTCCAGGTAGAGAGTTGGGAAAAGAGCCCTTCAGATGAGAAGAATAACACATGCAAAAGTGAGTCAGTGGCCAGAGTTTTGGCATTTTGGGATTCATTGAGCTGCCCAGGGAGGTTGTCAGAAAAAGGAGGCTCCCTAGATCAAAGGGTAGATCATGGAGGAATGCGCTTGTGTGATCCTAACTGGAACCCAGTGGGGAAACCACTGGACATGTTTAGACCACAGAGTGATCGAGTTATTCATAAACAAAGCTCTGGAAACTGAAAGGGAAAGCTGGAGCTGGGGGGGGGGCGTTCATCCTTAGATTCGAATGGCGCTTCACAGTTCATGGAAACCTTGTGCCTTTTATGGCCCATGGTCCTTCACTCTCCCAGTGGTGGCTGTTAAGCTCCCTTCTCAGTGAGGCGCCCGGGCCTCAGGTGTGCCCGCCCTGAGCTCTCACCTGCGGGCTCCTGGAGGAGAGGTAGTCTCACTGTGTCCCCTCGTCTCAGGCCTGAGTGGTCATTTTGTGAAAGCAAATTTTTTTTTTTTTGAGACAGGGTCTCGCTTTGTAGTTCAGGCTGGCTCTGAGCTCACTATGTAGCCCAGGCAAGCCTGGAACTCAGCAATCCTCCTGTCTCTGCCTCCCGAGTGCTGGGATTACAGGCGTGAGCCACCACGCCCGGCTTGTAAAAGCAAATTTTATCAAAAGTTGTGAGTATTCTTCTGACTCGTTTAATGAGAACTTCCAAAGTAGCTTTAAGACAGTTTGACAGAACCAACAGCTCTTATGCTGTAGGTACGGAGTCATGTGTGTGCTGCTCAACTCACACTTGTGTGTTGTGGTGATAGCATCCTACAAGCTGATGGTTTATTTGTTCTGATCAGCTAAAATGGAAAGGAAACTCTCACTGCCTTTTGATCTAATATATTTAGCTATGTTTGGCTTGTGGCCATCACTTTGATAAGTGTAATTTGTCTTAAACTAAGTTGGCATGGAGGTTTTATCTTCTTCTTGTTTAAAAAATGACTTTATGCTGCATATGGTGAATTGATTTTCTTTGTATCACACTTGAAGATTCTTTACAAGTGGCTTTGGTCACATCTTACCCTAAGTCCCTGCCTGTGCCGGGGCTGCCACCCTTGGATCTGGGCGGAGCTTTTTGTGAAGTTGCTGCTGGCCCTGCTGGATGACAGCCAGTTGCACTCCTTTCTGCCACCTGCTAGATGAGGCTGAAGCAGAATGCTCCTGTTGTTTTTGTTTTTCACCTTTGAAACCACAGTTTTCCAAATCTTCAACTTGGATAAACCACAGTAGTGTATCGCAAGTCTAGGCCAGTCACAGAAAATTGAATTGGTGTAGGAAATAGATGGATAGTCTTTGAAATAATTGTTACCCAATATGCATTTAAAGGCATCTATCCTTTTCCCCCAGTGGGACTGGAGAGGACTGAACCCAGGGCCTGGGCACCGAGCAACACCCTATCATTTTTAAATTTATTTAGAGACAGGGTCTTGCTTGCTAAGTTGCCCAGGATGCTCTTGAGCTTAAAACCCTCCCGCCTCAGCTTCAGAGTGCTGGGATTACAGGAGTGGGGCAGCACAGCTGGCTAAAAGCATCTGTTATTTTCCAGATGAGATGAAGCAGAAAAGAGCTCCAATGGATGTCCATGCCCCTCACTAGCCTGTCTGAACTTGCACAGATTTAGTGAGTGATACGTGTTGATCAGGGCAATTATAGCATGTGTCTGAAGTGAAGGCATTTTTGCAGCTACACTTTAAGTTTATGTCTGAATTTGCTGGAAACCAAAGCAAAAGGGGAAGAAACTGTGTCCTAAGGAAGATACTACCTAAAGGCGAACAAGTAGTTTCTCTTTTCCTGCCTTAAAAGGGCAGACATTTAACAGTTCTCAGAGTATTATAATGAACCACATCTTCTACAGTTATTTTCCCCCAGAAGAACTAAGGCATGTTCGTGAGACTGTGCCAGACACTGGCCCACGGTGATAACGAAGAGCCTGTTAAGAACTCCCAGCTCCGCGGTGCTCTTCCTTGGGGAGCTGAGCTGGATGGGGCGGGCGTCTGCATTCTCAGCGGTTCAGTGTGTTAGAGAAAGAGAGCAGTGGTATTGCGCCTGATTGTTTTGCCGACCGATCAGTTTCTGGAGCTTTATTCCCGGCAGGAGCAGGAGAGCAGCGAGCTGAGTGGTATGAAGTGCCCAAAGGGAAGTCGTGGGAGTCACACTTCGAGGTGGAGGTTGATTAAGCCACCTCGAACCTGTCCCTTCGCTTTCCCCTCGGGCACCCTTTGGGCATGTCTCCTGGGATCGGCCTGGCTGCTCTCGGTTGCCTGGGCCACCGGCATCTGGAGTTCTGAGTAATCTCACTGGAATTGTGTCAGCATCTGGCCCACTGAATGCCTTTCTTCTTCACAGTGTTGTACAGCCACTTCTGTGGTAGTTTTCCTAGAGAGAATACAGTTCATTTTACTGACTTCTTTTCCACCTTTATGAAATGTATTTTTCATTTTTCACAAAATATTCTTTTCATCGCTGTTTTATGAAAGTTCAGCCAACTTTCATAAACCTTGCCATGTTTTGGGCAGTGTTATGTTCATGGTGTCACAAAAATTCTTTTAAAGTTGTAGGAAATAGAATCTGTTGCGTGATTATGAAGTGGGATACAGTATGAAACTTAATTTTCTTTTTCATCTTTATTCTCCTTTTTAAAATAAGTACATTTGTAGTACATAACGAACGCATTCCTTGTGGGTAGTTGGTATGTTTACACAACACATATTCTTTTTATGTCTTCTTCCCCTCCCCTTTTCACATCCTTTAATTTCACTGATAATTTGAATGTGAATTTGAAAATGGTGATTTCTTCATGTTCAGAATAAGATGACATGTATGTGAAAAGTCCAATTTATTTTTCAAGTGGAGATGAAATGAATGGGACTACTGAAAAACTGTTCTACTCACATATATCCCGCACTCTTCCATCCTATTTATTAGTATACTTATAGAAGAAAAGGTGAATTTTCATGTCCTTCCCATTGGGTGATATTTTGTTGAAATATTTTTTACAGAACATTCATGTTTTTCTGTTTTTTACCTTAAGAAAGGGACAGTGCAAAGGATGAATAAAGATTGAATGTATGAAATTGCATCAAATGACAGGTGCGATTCCTGGACAGAGCAGCGTTTTGTGTACCCAGAGGCGCCGGGCACACAAAGACTTGCCAGGGGTATTGTCTAGGAGGGATCAAATTCCCTCCCAATTGTCAGCTGCCAAACTATTCTTCCTAAAATTGATCTTCCTGAGAACTTGGCCTGCTGCTCTCTTTTCCCCCAGCTCCCCCAACACTCAGTCCCCACTTTCTAAAAGGGGTTATTCCAAGGACTCTGACTATGCTGGTTGCTAAGGGAAGACTTTGCAAGGCTGAAGTCAGGAAAGGCAGTGGGCCGTGATTGGGGCCAACCTCTTTGCAAGTCAGATGATTGCCAGTCTTGCTTTCAACTACAATAAAAGAGGATCTAATCAAGTTTTCTCTTTAGGCAAATCATCAACAGATCGTGATGGGCATTAGACTTTACGCAGTGAATGGCATTGTTGTAATAAAACTTTCATTTCCATTAATTGATGTGAGATTTCTCAGAGTTCCTATTTATTAAAGTGAAAAGTAGAAATAAAGAGACAAGTAAAATTCAGTTCTATAGAAATTCACTATGTGAACAGCAAGGCCCCATTCATTTAATAGTGCAGTTCTGTCAACTTTTACTTCTGATTTTTAAGTATTTATTACTTCAATCAACTGTGAATCAACAGTAATCTTGATAATAATTCATAATATGTATTTTAAATTCTGTAGAGCATTCCAATCAACAGGAAAAAATTAAAATCAATTTCAATTTACATAATATATTTGTATAGAGGGGAGTGATAATATTTGCAAACATAAAAATATACTGTTAGTATAAAAAATTGTGGCAGGAAAAGTGGGATGAAAATACAAGCTGTGTGGGGCCAGGGATTTAGCTCAAGTGGTACCATACTTACCTTGCAAGCATAAGGGCCCAAGTATGATCCCAGGTACCACAAAAACAACACAACACAAAACAAAAATACAAGCTGTCAATTTCAAAGAAAAATGAAAGAATGAAAGAAAGTCTTGTTATTTCTTTCTTTTCTTCATAATGCACTTACCTCTCACAAGGGCTTCTCAGGACAGTACTGAGAATCAAATAACGTGCCTGTGTTGTCTTTTCCTGCTCCTCTCTTGGCCTGTGTCTACCTAGATAACTTGTAGTCTCTGTCTTATATTTGTTGTTCTCAGCCAAGCTTTGCAGGGCTTGCATATTATACTGATTTGACAGCTTTTCCTGGGAAGAAGAATAAAGCATTACAAGTTAAAAGTGCTCACTCCAATGCACTGTCAGCCACACCATCTGAAAAGCTGTCTGAGGAAAGGAAGTTAAGAGTAGAGACACTGGTCCCAAACAGTAAGTAGTTTACCTGTTTTACAGGTTTTACAAAAGAGTATGACCTTGTGAATTTATTGTTCAAATCTCTCCTCAGATTTAAGGAGCAGCCTATATAGCAAAGGTTCCTGAAGGTTATGGTTAAGCTTCAGCAGTTTCACTGTGACAAACTGTGTGTATATGTGTGTATGATGATATATACAAGAATCTCTGAAAAGTACTGTATGCTAGTTTCAGTTGATTTTAAGTTTATATGAAATACATTTTTGTTCATAACAACAGATATATCAGTGGTACATATGTATGTATCCTATGGGCTACCTGTATGACCTGTATATATGATCAAGATGTTCTATCTTTAATGTTGATATGTGTAAAATTGCGACCCTTTGAGTTTTTAAACATGTAATGAAGAATTCTGATGAGATGGAGCACATTCAGGGTGGTATGGCCATAGACAAAGGAAGAATTCTAGATGTTGACTTGAAATGTGCTAGAGCATATAGGCTTCTCCAATTTGTACAGGGTTATGTAAGCACAGCGTTTTGGAG
>PVIC010016514.1:0-33824 GCA_004025085.1 Thryonomys swinderianus | reverse complement strand
CCAGGCGGTGTGTGGCGCGGTGTATAGGGCGGTGTGTGGCACAGTGTCCAGGCGGTGTGTGGCACGGTGTCCGGGCGGTGTGTGGCGCGGTGTACAGGGCGGTGTGTGGCATGGTCTACGGGGCGGTGTGTGGCGTGGTCTACAGGGCGGTGTGAGGCGCTCCCCCAGGCTTCAGCCCGCACGGAGGGGAGGACAGAAAGTGTCGCCCTCCACAGAGCCTGGCGCAGACACAGGCTGTGAACTTGGCAGGTCTCCGCTGCTGTTCCCTGAAAGAGCAAAAGCCCAAGAATAGAGTTGGCTCACCCTCTGCCACCATAAAGGACTCCAGTACCCCAAAGGCACCAGCTGGCCTCGGTGCCAGCCAGAGCATGTCCCTGCCTTCCTGCCCGCCAGGCGCTGTGGGGGCCAGCCGCGGGCGCGGCCTGCGAGGCAGCTGCAGGAAGCCGTCTTTCCTCCCACAGGAGCCCCCGCGCCGCCGCCCTAGACCCCAGGTCTGACCTGTGTGTTGCGTCAGGAAGCCGGCCGGGCAGGTGTGGCTCTCCCCACGGATGTCTGCAGCCTGGGAACTGGCCGTCAGTCTGTCCCCGGCCCACGGCCGCCCTAGACTTCACACAGACCTCCAGAACTGCGAGGCCCGGTCTGCATAGCCTGCTCTCGTGCTCCCGGGGAGCAGCCAGGGGCTCCAGTATCCAGACGGCCAGGAGGTGGCTCTGGGCCTCAGCGGGGGTGCACCGATTGTGCGTGCCACGGGGTGCCCCCAGGAGCATGAGCCCCAGTTCCTGGACGTTTTTAATTGGGGGGAAAATCCCCTTGGGCTGAAATTGGCTTTGTGATTTCAAAGGCAGCATTTCAGAGATCAAGCACTTTCTCCCTGTAGTTTAGATATTTCTGTTCTCAGAACTTTGACCTTGACAGAATCAGAAAGCTCAAAGCCCCCATCAGCCCGGCCGAATCTCCGCTCGCTGTCCCCGACAGGCAGACTGCGGGCCGCCGGAGCAGTGGTGCCCCACTTTTTCCCGTGAGGGAAACCTAGTGCAGAGCGCCTCCGAAGGGTTCTCGGGCACACTCAGGCAGCGGGCACTGAGATACGACCCACTCAGACAAAAGTGGCAGTACAGGACGCCCCGGGTCCTCACTGTGGCCAGAGGGACGCCGAGCTGTAGGTTCTGGGTTCTAGTCCTGCGCTTGCCAGGAAAGAGCGTTTCCGGCCTCTGGCTTTCAGCGTGGCTGTCAGTGCTGTGAACCGTGGGCATCGCTTTCTAACACAGTTCAGGGTGAAGGCGGGCGCCTGTCCAGATGTGTGCTGACCGTCTGGGGGCGGCCTGAGCCGGCGAGATGCGGAGGATGCTTTGACCAGCTCAGCGTTTCCTCCTGTCCGCAGTGTCGCCCTGATGAACCATAGCTGCTGCCCCAATGTCATCGTGACCTACAAGGGCACCGTGGCAGAAGTGCGGGCCGTGCAAGAGATCCAGCCCGGGGAGGAGGTGAGTGGGGCTGCCGCTCGGCCTGGCCTGGCTTCTGCTCTGGGAACCCGCTGGGTGCTGCCCGCTCCTCCATGACCTTGAGCCTGAGTCCCTGGCTGAGCTGGGCCCGAAATCTCCATTCAGTTTAACCTCCCCACCCTGCGAGGGCCGCCGTGAACAGGGCGTCCCCCGGGTTCCCCAGGGTCTTCCAACTCTTTATTAAAACAGATCATTGCTGTCGGCTGGAGTAAATTACCCACCGGGCTACTGTGGCTGGCGGGAGCCAGGCTTCCCTCTGTTGCGTCCTCAGCCCCTGTGCACCCGTGAGCAGAACACTGGACTGGCCTCTGTCGCCATCTTGTGGACCTTTCTGTTCATTGCACCGTATCCCTCAGTCCCTTCCGCGAAGTCGAGGCATTGGGCAGGGCACGCTTCTTCTAGTCACAGACCTCAGAGGGGGATGGGAGGCCGGGCGCCCCAAAGGTGGCCCTGCCCACCTTCCCTGGGCCCCAGAGGCCGGGCAGAGGCGGCACGGGCCCGACCCGGGGAAGTGCCCCATGACCCGCGGGACCGCAGGGTCTCCCCGCACGGACCGCAGTGTGCGCCCCGGGCCGCAGGTGTTCACCAGCTACATCGACCTGCTGTACCCCACGGATGACCGGAACGACCGCCTGCGGGACTCCTACTTCTTCACGTGCGAGTGCCGGGAGTGCACCACCCGCGACAAGGTGAGTGGCGGCAGCAGGCGGGGGCGGGGGCGGCGGAGGCCGCGCGCTCCCGAGACCCCCGCGCACCTTCGCCCGCGCCCAGAAGACGCCAGGGTGCGGTTTCCCCCGCAGGACCGGTCCAAGGTGGAAATCCGGAAGCTCAGCGAGCCGCCCAAGGCGGAAGCCATCCGGGACATGGTCCGGTACGCGCGCGCCGTCATCGAGGAGTTCCGCAGGGCCAAGCACTACAAGTATATCCTTGGGGCCCCGGAGCCCGCTGCTGCCTCCTGCCGGTCAGTCCTGCCGCGCGGTCCTCTGGGGTGCAGCGCACAGCCGAGGAGGGGACGCGCGCTGGGCGCCGGGCGCCGGGCGCCGGGCGCCGGGCAGGGGGACCTGCGGGCCGGAGCAGACGCCCGGGTCCGCCCTTGGCACTGCGGGGCGGCACGTCCTCGAGGCCTCAGAAGCCCGCTGCTTCTCAAAACATGGAGATGGCCCCACGGCGGGCCGGGCATTAGCCTGGCACGGCCTGGTCCAGCTCAGCGCTGAAAGAAACAAGATTTTGCTGTGTTGGGCGCAGCTTTCTTACAAGTGCTCCGGTTGGTTGTTGTGGTGACGCACATGCCTGGAATCCCACCACTCCGGGTTGCTGAGGCAGGAGGATTTTAAATTCACACCCAACCTGGCAATTCAGTAATTAAAAATAAATAAATGAAGGGTTGGGCATGTAGCGTAGTGGGTTTGTTCCCCAGTAACGGAGAGGGAAAGAGAGAGGAGAATGCCAGCAGAGGTGGGCAAGGTCTGCTTAAACGAGGATCGAACATAATTGGAAGTATGAGGATGCGTCATTCCAGGCGATATGGTTCGCGTCCGGATACAGGTCTGGGACTTTCGTCTTGTGTGCCAGGCGAGGTTTTTTGCCCCGGTTTCCTCTAGAAACTGTGGCTCCTGTCACCTTCGTTTTGCTCTGCGGTTGGCTTCTGAGGGCGGGCAGGGGGTTCCCCGGGCCTTGCGGTTTCCTTGACTCCACAGCACCCCCTAGCGAGCTGCTAGAGATCTGCGAGCTGAGCCAGGAGAAGATGAGCGCGGTGTTCGAGGACAGCAACGTGTACATGCTGCATATGATGTACCAGGCCATGGGCGTGTGCCTGTTCCTGCAGGACTGGGAGGGTGCCCTGAGATACGGGCAGAAGATCATCAAGCCCTACAGGTGCCGCTGAGCGCGACGCGGCTGGGTCTGCACGGGGCAGGGGCGCTGCACCCCAAACCTTGGCTGGGCCGCTACTAAAAGCCACCAGTCCGCTGCCGCTCTGGTCGCACTGGGGCGCTGCGAAGTGGCGGCTCCCATCAGACTCCCGGCGCCCCCTCCCTGGCCCTTTTCAGGTCGCAGCCCTAGTTTGCAGGTGGTGATGCCTAAGGCATCTGAAACAGCCTCACCAAGTGGCTGAATTGCGCAGGCTGGCTTCCAACTTGCAATCCTCCTGCCTCAGCCTCCCCACTGGCTGCAGGATCTTTAAAGCAGGGGTGGGACCCAGGGCACTCGCGCAGGGTGACGCCCTCCCCGCTGTTGGCATAAAATCATTTGGATTTCATTTGTAACAGTAACGACTTGGCCCAGGACTCGCCCTGTCCCAGGTTACTAAACATGCGGGGCGACAGGAGGAAGCTGTGGCAGGGTTGCTGGCTCTGACGGGCCACTTTGAGGCTGGGCCAGCGGGCGTCCTGCGTTTACAGGGTCTGCCCAAGACAGGTGGGTCGAAATCCCCGGCCCAAACCCGGAGATCCCTGTGTTCGGGAAGTATCTCAGGTGCTCCTCATGAGCTGGCGAAGCTCTGAGCGGTCTCCAGGTTCTAAAATTTCGGACCCTTAAACATACGTCTGTACTGAATTTCCAGGGCCAGTCTGACTCTCCTCACCGTGGTGCCCCAAACAGCCAGCAGGGGGAGCCCGAGGGGAGGCCCGCTGCCTATGGCGGCTCGGGGATTTGCTCTCTCTGGGTCATGGGGCATCCAAGGCCCGCCTGTACCCTCTGCGCCTGGCAGGCCGGGTCCCGGGTCCTGGGGTCCCGGGCCCCTCACCCCGAGCTCCGCGCTCACAAGGCTTCCGGCCTGTGCGAGAACAGCCTTTACCCCGCGGCCCACACCGAGAGCAGCAGCGGCTCGCTGCCCTCTGCTGGACCAGCAGGAAGACCCGGCTTGGGCTGATTTCACTGCACCAGTAACGGGCCGTGGTGGAGAGCTGGGTCTTAGGACACGCTGGAGTGGGTGTGCTGGTGCATTACTGGGGAGGCCGAGGCAGGAGGGTTGCAAGTTTGAACCCAACCTGGGTGACTGCATGAGACCCTATCTCCAACATTTTTTTCTTTAAGGGAGGGTGTGCTGGGGTGTGGCTCAGTGTGAAGGCCCCGGCGCAGTCTCAGTGGAGCCTGGTACAGTCGCGTGGCATTCGCAGACATTTTTCTAGCACTTTTCACGTGCCTTTGGCAGAACGCTGGAAAAGCCCTGGCAGCGTCTGCACCCTGAGCCTTCAGGTTGGAACTGGGCCTGACACGCGCCTGCTGTCTCCCTCTGCAGCAAGCACTACCCTCTCTACTCGCTCAATGTGGCCTCCATGTGGCTGAAGCTAGGCCGCCTGTACCTGGGCCTGGAGAACAGAGCCGCCGGAGAGAAGGCCCTTAAGAAGGTACGTGTCGGGCGTGGGGTGTGAGGAGCTGGGCCTGCACCTGGCCCGCCTCGGGAGGGACAAAAGTGTGTGTGCAACACAAGGGATGGTGTAACCACAGGCCGTGACGTGGCCACCACTGCTGCCCATAGAAGTTGGGCAGCTGTTGGCTCGGCTGGGAGGCTGAGGCAGGAGGATTGCTGTGAGTTGGAGGCCAACCTAGGCTATATAGTGAGACTAAATAAAAGAAGGAATGTCCCGGGATCCATGGTGGAGCCTTCATTCAAATAGGGGTCCTGCGCAGCAAAGTGCTTCGCTCTCAGGAGGCTGAAGCAGGAGGGTTCCAAGTCCCATGCCATCCTGGTGGCTCAGTGAGTCCATGTCTCAGAATATAAAAAGGGCTGGCGGTGTGGCTCTTTGGTAGAGCACTTGCCTGGCTGCCGGAGTTTTCCAGGCTGAACTCCGTCCTTTGTCAGTCCTGCTGCCGGGACCAGAAGGCCCAGTGCGACCTGCTTATCATCTGGGGACTCACATCCGGGCCCTAGGCGTTGATTTTCGGGTTTCTGACGAACCCCTGGAGGGAGCCCACCGGCCGGGGCCTGCTCCCCAGGCCGCGGGAGGGGCAGGGCCCAGCCGCACGGGGTGTGAATCTGCTACTGTGGTCTCGGTGCTATTGCTAGAAACAGCGGCCGGGAGGACTCGGGTCTGAAGTACGAGCGTGCGGGGCCAAGGTCTGCGCGGTCGGCTTCTCCACGTTGCCCCAGCGGCGGCGCCCGGGTGCTGTGCAGGCGCCCCCCGGAGGGAGCCGACGATCCTCCCCCACTTCTCTGCCCCCAGGCCCTCGCCATCATGGAGGTGGCTCACGGCAAAGACCACCCGTACATCTCCGAGATCCGGCGCGAGATCGAAAGCCGCTGAACCCGCGCGGCTGTCAGCCCACACTCGGGCCCGCGGGGCTTGAATGCTTCCCAGGCTGGCCTCGAACTCACGGCGACCCTCCTGCCCCTGCCTCCGCGTCCTGGCATGACGGGCCTGCGTCACCGCGCCTGGCCCAGCCCAGCCCCGCGCCTGCGGAGTGGGCGCCGCGGAAACGCCCTGCACGCTCCGGCGCGGATCCCGCTTCCCCTCCGGCCCGACCGCCTTCCTCGCGAGCCTGCTTCCCGCACCGCCGCGGGCCACGGAGTTCCGCAAACGCGCTTCTTTTCCCTTCATGCCCGTGGTGATGTTCCAGACAGACCGGAGCGACGGGGAATAAAGCGACAGACGGCCGGGGCCGCATGGTTTCCTCCTCGGGGTGGGAGTGCCTCGGCCCCCCGGGAGCCGAGCCCGGGCCGGCGGCGGTCCTGCCCGGCGCCCCTTCTCGCGCCCACCGGCGCACAGCGCGGCTCCGGACTTCGCTGAGACCTACTTGCACGCAGAGCAGCGCCTCCCTGGTGCGGGGAGGACGAGGAGGCGGCGCTGGCCTAGGGCTTCCGGGGTAAGCAGTTAGCCCTGGCCAGGTCTAAACTACATTTAGATGATTTTTCTCAGTAAATTCACGATTGACAACGAGGCGCTGTGTGCGTCCTCACTAGCGCCCCCTGGAGGTGCAGCCACTCCGCGGTTGACCCGGTGTGGACAGGGCCGTGATTTGAACCTGAGCTACTGGGTGACCCGGCGAGCTGAGTGTTTGTTGGGGGCAGATTGCAGGGGTCGCAGGACCTGTACCCCTTAGTTACGGACACGAGGTTCCCGTCCGGTGCCTCCCAAGCAGAGCCGCTGTGAAGACCAGTCTGAAGCCGGGACTCCGCTGGTGCGGGATTTGGGGAGGTAGTTGCCTAGTTATGCAATTTCAGGATCAAATAGGACATTTTAAAAAAACCGAAGAATTACAGTTGTGTTTCCTTTTTAAAAAACAGCATCAGGTACATCAGTTGTGTCATTTTTCCTTCAATACTGTATCTTGTTTTTTAAATGCCCAATTAAGGTGTGAGCTCTCGTTTTATGTGTATCGGTCAAGTTGGGCGTTTTGACATATATTTAAAATTAATATTAACTAAAATTCTACATTACTAATTATTTTGAAAGTAAGAGTCTCACTATGTAGTTTAGGCTACCTTTGAACTTACCGCGTAGCCCAAGTTGGCTTTGAGCTTGCAGTGATCCTCCTGCCTCAGCCTCCCGAGTGCTGGGATTGCAGGTGTGCACTGTCACGGCTGGGTAGAGATCACGTTTGTGATTGATACTCATAGCTGAGAAAATACTCGTATTTCTGACACCCAGTGTGCAGAGGCTGCTCCTACACCCACCGATCTTGGACATCAGCTGGGTAGACCTGGGGGGCCCTGTCCCACACACACACAGTTGGCCACCGACTCCTAACAGCCCCAAAGCCTGTGCTCTGGGGCTTCCAGGTCGCCCTGTTACCCGCGGTGGAATCAGCACCCAGCAGTCAGTGGTGACTCAGCCTCCAGCCTCCCCCTCCCTAGATCCTGGGTGCAGGACCGAGAAACCGCCTGAGGTTTCAGGGCCCGCTGGGCATGGCCCATGGGCTCCATTTCATCCGCTAGTGATGAGCGTGGACTGCGGTGGGGGCAGAGCCAGGTCTTGGTCGCTCCTGGGAAGACGGGTTACCCTGATGGTCCGTTCTACGTCGGGCCAGTTACGGTGCAGAAGCAGATTGCTTTGTATTTACATGAAGAAAGAAAACGTCACGGCTTTGATGCGCCTGGAACTGTTCATTGCGGTATCCAAGCCTAACTCAAGATTGCTGGCCACGGACACCACTCTCGCTTGTGAACAGCCCCCTCCCCCGCTGTCTTGCGATGGTCCCTTTATCATGTGGTTGTGTTTCTTTCTCCACTTCTTCCTTCCATTCATCTGCCTGTTCTGAGTCAGTGGTAATAAACATGACCCTGCAGGATTTTCAGTATCGACCATGGTTCATCTTTCCGTGGGTTCTGAAAATTGTCGAACGACTCTCCCACACTGAACTCTCCAAAATAACCCGAGACATTTTAGGTCTCGTCTTGTTCTCTACCCCACCCATAGCACTGCTGTTTTTGTTCGGCTTCTGAGACAGGGTCTTGCTGTGTTACTTGTGGAGCCCAGGCTAGCCTTGAGCTCGCAGCAATCCTCCTGCCTCAGCCTCCCGAGTGATGGGGATGACAGGTGTTGCCCGTCACACGTGGCTGGTTGTTTTACTGGATTTCCTTCCAGACGACCAACCTCGTGCTAAGACTGTCTCTAGAGGATGCAGTGGGTTTATCCGCCCTGCCAGACCATTCCTCTGACTTGGTTAGCTATTAGTGGAAACTCCACCCAGCCCTCCTCCTGGATGCCATGTTTTTTCTAGCTGTTAAAGCTATTTTTTTTCTTCCCGTTTCTTGACTGTTGAGTGTGTTGACAGTCACTGAGGTACCTAGAATTGCGCCTGCCCCTGTCTGTTTTGTTTGAGACAATGTTTCACATGTAGCTCAGGCTGGCTTGGAACTATGTACCACAGGCTGGCCTTGAACTCACAGTGATTCTCCTGTCTCGGCCTCCCGAGTGCTGGAATTACATGTGTGCATCACCAGGCCTGACCTCTGTTTGTGTGCTTAATAAGACTTTCAGCTGCCTCCCACACAGAGTGGTCGGTACACAGCATTCCTGCCCCAATGTCCTGCAAACTACGTAGGACCCGTGACCGGTGCTTGGCCCCCGGTGGGGCGGGTGGCAGCGGGGCCGCTGGCGAAGGCTGTCGTGCTGTCCTGCTCTCATCAAAGCTGTGCACCTCGGCGGCTCATGGGCTCCATGTCCAGGACAGCAGCAGCCTTTACACCTGCGGGTGAGCTGAACTCTTCTTATAAAGGTGAAAGACAAAAGCCAAGAATGTAGGTTTTCTCCAGTAGCCCGGGACCTTGTCCCCAACGGGAGCTCGGGAGTTATTCCCGTGTATGGACAAAGGCCCGTTTCTGTGCATTTCTCCGCCATCCACCTGGTCACGCCTTCCGAGGTCCCCAAACAATGACTTTATTTAGGGCTGAAAAGTAGGTGGCAGAAAGGCAGCTATAAGAACCGGAAGGGAGACTTTCCGAGCGAGACACCTCAGGCTACAAAAGTAATCTCATGAGATCACTGATGTGTGTTCTAATAATCCAGAGACACTACAGAAGAGTAAGATTTTACCATTTTCTCTGAAAAACAAAAGGTTTATTGTGTATGGAAATCAATATATATCTCTTACAAAAAAAGGTTAGAATAAAGATCTCACATTTGTAAAGGCACATATGAAATATTTTACAGTATCGATGAAGGGGTTAAAGACTTCCACTAAGACTGATACCTAAATAAGACTTTATAAAAACAGACAGGAAACAGTGCAAAAAATACTGTCAAAGTCAGTTTGATACACCTCACCCTGGTGTACGAAACTGTCGCGCAGAAGCTTATTTACTGATAAAAAACAGCACATAGAAAAAGCATGCATAGTTTATTTAAGGCTTTTCATATGATCAAATTGGAAGGGAGTCTATGCGGCGCCGACAGGGCTCTGGATCCGGTCCCGCCCCGTTCGGGGCAGGTGCTTTCCCCGCCCGCCTTCAGGCTCCTCCCCGCGGTCCTTGGGTAGCAGAGAGCCCGGCTTCCACCGTGCAGAGCACCAAGGGGTCGCTCGGGGAGGGGAAAGCACCCTAGGGGCCCCAAACCCCACCCCGGGGTGCACTTTCAAGAGCGACGACACAGGGGCGCGGGCGGCTCTTCCAGGCCGGCCCCAAAGCCACGAGCTCTCCCCACACGGGCTGTGCGGGGCCATTCAGCCCTGAGGATCCCTAAGTGGGGCCTGTGGAGCGTCTCAAACCCAGACCTGTCTGTGTGAGCTACTGCAGAGGACGTCAGAACTCGCGATATTTTACAAAACACGGACCAAGAAAAGCATCGAAAGACTGAAGGAAAGGAGGGAAGAAGACTGAAGGAAGCAGGCACCACCGCCCGGTGAAACGGACTCAGCTGAGCTGCTCCCTGTCCCCACGCGTGCAGGAGAGATGCAGGCAGCTGTCACCCGCCCTGCAGCCTCTTCCTCCGCCCCGAGGGGTCCACAGCGGGCTGCTGGCCACCGAAGGCACAAAGGACACACGTGTGAAATCGGCCCCGATGAAGTGACCCTTGTGTGAAAGGGTGAGGTTAGAGAAGTTCAGGATGTCAAACGGTGGCGAGGAAGCTGGAAGGAAGCTGCAGGAGAATTCTACAACATTCAAGTTGGGGAAAATGATGGCTCTGACGGACAGTTTGGGGTCGATGTTGAAGGTGTGTATCGCTCTCAGCCAGGGCCTCTGAGAGGAGAGGCCCCGACCCGGGTGTCGCCTGCGGGAGTCGCATCCCTGGGACTTCAGCAAAGCAGCCCGCGGTGAGCTCCTGGCGGGGCGGGGGCTCCCCGGAGCCGGGAGGGAAGGCAGGCAGGCAGCACTGACCACCGCGCCCTCAGGGTCTCTGCCGCTGGGGCGCCCGCGTCACAGAGAGACCAGGACACAGGAAGACGCCAGCAAACCCTCGTCAGACCCCACCCATCTACAGGAGTCACAGCCACCACGAAGCTACGGGAGGTCACCTGACAGGCTGCGTGAAGGCCACACGGCCCGACTCCCACTCTTCTCTCATTTCCTCTTATTCTGCGTGACAGTTTCCTGAGGGGCACACGACGGCTCAGGCTGGCTGCCCAGCTGCTGAGTTCTTTTGATTTGGGCTGTGCTGAGGATAGAACCGGGCTGTGCCCGGAGCCACATTTCGTCTCTTTTATTCTTTAAGGCAGGGTCACATACGTCACCAGCTTGCCCAAGGCTGGGCTAGAACTCGCTATCCTGCCTCAGCCTCCCAGAGTGCTGGGATGACAGGCGTGCGTCACCACTGACAGTTTTCTAGCTACCTTCAATCTAGCTATTTTTACCCACCAGATCTTATTCCTTGAAACACATATGCCTTTTGAAAAATTTTAAAAAAGCAAAAGAAATAAAACGAGATCACCCAATTGCACATTTTGAAGCGGTGGGAGACACTACTCACTATGATCAAAAGCATGGGGCTTAAGGAATAGGGCAGGCAGGGAAAAGAGGGGCCTGAGAGCAGCACACAGGAAAGCAGGACACCGTGGGGCCCTCGGTGCCTTGGGGTGCAGACGGCGACTCCACCCAGGGGTGCCCCTGCCCGCAGGACCACAGTCACCACGCTGGCGTCCTCCTGGGGCTGCGTCCTGGAGGCCCCGTGGCTTCCTCCAACGAGGACCCCACTCTGCAGTACCGCACAGGGCACGGGGTGCACGGGAGCCGGGTGAGCCCAGGAAGGTGGACCGACGGCGCAGTCAGGGCCCTCAGCAAGGGAGGGCCAGGGCGAGGGCGATGCCACTTCCACACACGGACACCACAGACAGGAGGGAAATCGTGATTCAGAACTCGGCACAGGAAATTCAGGGCTGGTCCGGGGCCTCTGTCCCTCTCCCCATGGAGGCTCCTCTTCGGGCACACGTCGGGCAGTGCTTGGCAAGAACGGTGGCTGCATGAGCCTGAAGCCCAGAGCTTAGCCCGGGCAGTGTCTGTGAGACCCACAGGCGGGAGGAGGCAGGAGGGGCTGGATGGAGATGTGATGGCCACTGCAAGGTGCTGCAGGGCCTCCGGCAGAAAGGCGGGCGCTCCTCAGGAGCCGGTGTGTGTCGGGTGCAGACGCCGGGGGACCAGAGTGGCCGGAACGCACACTCTGGGCCCACCTATCCCAGGGGTGCAAACGCAAGGACACAATGTTTCAACCGAGCAACTTCAACACCGAAGGCTGGAAAACTTGTGTGGACAGCTTGCTCCTCAGATGGTGTCCTTGATTTCCTCCATTTTCAGTTTCCCCCTTCTAATCCCACCAGCAGGAAGAGACCTGACAGCTCCAGCTTCAGACCTGATGTATCACGAGGAAATCATTCCAAAAGCTCTAACTAGATAACTGATTTAATACACTTTGCTCCGAGGTTTATTCCTTGGCTTGCTTCCCAGAGAGAAAGCATCTCTGGGTAATTATTATGCAGATGCCACTAACAGGACTTCACTGGCTGCCGCTAATTTAACAGGAGACACATTGGCATTCGCTGGAGAGGCCAAAGGAACACAGAACGCGCCTAAGAACCAGAAGCATTTGTTTTCTACATGAAATGTGTGGAATAACTTGAATGTTTTTTTCCCACATCAACTCTGGCTGGGAAGCTGGGCATGACACCCACCGGCCCCTGCACCCTGTGCCTCCATGAGCAGTTTAGTCGCAAAGGACAGAAAAATGGATGGGTCTGAAGGAAGCCCAGAGTGAGGAGCCCAGAGAGGTCAGTCTTGCGTGTTGCCCACACATCCCATTTCCCCAGTGCCCCCGCAGGGGGCTTAGAGAAGAAAGATACACAGTGAAGTTCTTTATCCTACAGTAAACAGGTAACTGAGGCCAACTTTTATACTGGCCCAGAACAAACATCTCTCTCAGGAACCGGAAACCAGATCGTTCCAGCCTGGTAAAAAGTGTCTCTGGCATACTGGAAATACCTGTGCTACCAATGGCTTCCTGTTCAGAACACACACCAAGATTCCGGAATTTACAGAGCTCTGGAGCTGACTCTTCACACCCTGGAGAAGATGAGCTGAGAGGGTAGAAACACTGAGACCATATCTGCCACAAGACCACCACGACCCTGGCCGGAAGTGACGCTGGGTTGGGTCCCTGTCCGGTGGGCCCCGTTCGAGGCATGACAGGGTCACACAGCCACATTCTTTCCGCTGGCTACAATGAATTCTCTCCCTGTTCAGCTCAGGAAAACAACATACAAAAGCTGGACGGCAGTGGAGGAAAGTACATAGGACAACCGACCTGAGTCAACTCTGAGAACAGGATTTAAACGCTGTGTTCAAGAAAAAGATACGTAGAATAAAAAACTCCCCAAAACTCAGGAAGAAGGAAGAAGCGTGAGACATGATTTTTTGGCATAAGCTGAGAAGTGCAGAAGGCTGCTGACTGGAGCAATCACAGGGAAGCCATGGGGACCTGGCTTCAGTGGAGGGTCGCGAACACCGTCGCCGAGCAGAGCACGGCGGGGAAGCCAGGAGGACAGCGGAGAGCATGGTGAGTGAAACGTCCACCACCTGCCACCAGCCGTGTGCCACCCGGCCGGCCCGCACCTGGGTGCCCAGCGGCTTCCAGCAGTTCCCTCCCGCAGTGGCTGATGAGAGGACAACAGGGGGCCTCCCCCACGCTAACCCACTGGCCCTTCCAGCAGGGCAGAGGGCAGCCTGGCCCGGGGCTTCCACAGGGGAGACACGGCACCTCCCAGGCCGTGGGCCCCGAACAACTGTCAGCCCAAAAGGTGCTTCTTGCCTTCCGAGCCCCTTTCCCTGTCCTACCTTGAACCCAAGCTTGGGGTACGGTGTGGGGATCTCTGAGGACGAAGGCAGAAATGAGAGAGGAAATTGCTGATCGAGCTCAGGAGCCCTTAAAGGGAGCAGAAAACGGAGAAGGGAAAGTCCAGACCTCTGCCTAACAGCCCCGAAGCTTTCGTTCTGGCCGTCGCCGATTTCTGACAGGAGCCGTCGAGCCGGTGAGTCTCAGGCTGGGTTACGAGTCTGGCTGCCCCTTCCTTAGAGGTGTGTCCCTTTCGCCTCTGTTCCCAGAGTGACCCTCCAGGCCGCCTTCCCTACCGACGTCTAACAATGCAGATGAGTCAAAATGTGGTTCAAACATACGATATCACCGTGAAAACTGCATTATAATAATCCATCAATGTTATTCCAAAGAGGAAAAAATAAATTATCTCATATAAAATAATACACAATGTTGCTGTGGACGTCGGCTCCTGTCGCTCGGAGCCGGCAGCCTTCCGTCTGAGGGGCCCACTGCGCCGCGGCGGGGCCGGGGGCTAAATGAGTCTGGAGTTCTGTAGGAACTGGATGAGGACTTGGTAGACAAACTTGTACTGCGCGATGGTCTGGATCATGAACATCCTCTGCTCCCTGAGCAGCCGCAGCATCACCGGCACCTCCACCTTCTGTGAGGACAGAAAGGGACAAGCCTGAGACCGTCCAGCCCAGACCTCTCCCCGGGGCTCACAGACCAGTGTGCGCCCATGAGGGGGCGCTGCGGCCTCAGCCTGTGGGTTCAGTGCAAACACCTGGAAAGCATTGGGTGCTTTGTCCGACATGCGGTGCACTCTTAATAAAAAGCACTCGTATTCCGGACAGGGCTGACTGGGCAGCAGGCGGGCAGCACCATGTGCCGTCTTGCAGGCCTGTGAGCACAAGCAGGGCGGCGCCCCTTGCGAGGCTTCTGAACAGCGGTCCCCTCGGCGGCGGCAGCGGCCTCTGTGGAAACGCTTCCAGTGAGGCGCGTGTGAGCCCTCTGAGGACAGGGCTGCTGGGGTCCCAGGGCCTCGCGCGCCATCCCACCCTCCTCCACAGCCGGGCAACGCCGAGTGTCCCAGGCCGCACTGTCAGGGCAGCCTGGATGTCCGGAGGCCTCAGAAGTGGGCACAGCAGTTTCTGCTGAACAAAAGCATCACTCTCCAGGTACCGGCTCTCCCTTTTTTTTTTTCTGAGACAGGGTCTCGCTTTGTAGTTCAGGCTGGCTCTGAGCTCACTATGTAGCCCAGGCAAGCCTCAAACTCAGCAATCCTCCTATCTCTGCCTCCCGAGTGCTGGGATGACAGGCGTGAGCCACCACGCCCGGCACTGTGGTATTCGGTATTGATTGCCGGTGGGCGTGAGTCTCCACACCCAGCATTGTATGTGGTTACCGGGGATCGATCTCAGGACCTTGTGCTTGCAAGGTAGGCACCGGAACCTCTGAGCTACCCCTCAGGCCCCCAGCTCTCCCTTTAAGTCAAAATGACTACAAAAGATACGTATTTTGAGTCAATTCAAGACACTGGGGCAGCCACAACAGCACAAATACAGACACTGAGGCAAGAGGACTCCAGAGCTGCTTCAGAAATGGCAAGAACGAAGGGACATGGGTGTTTGAAGCAAGAGGAACAGTCTGAGGGGGGTTCACGGGAATGTATTTTTTACTGTAATTGATCATCTAAAGAATTAAACACGGCATTCTTTTAATCATATCACCCATGCCAAAGCCAGCTGTGGAAAAAGGTGGGGCTGTCTGGAGGGGAGAGAAACGGGTACCTAGTTTCATACTCATTTGTCAAAAATCTGTTTAAAAAACTAAACATCTTCCAACCTCCCCGCAAAACAGGCTGGAACCTGCGGAGCGCGGCCTGAAGCAGCACCAGGGCGAAGGGCAGGCAGGAGTTTCCACAGCCGTGGGAAACGGACAGATAAGGCTGTTATCTGTGCCGGGAGGGAGGGAGGGAGAACTGAGTCCTCGCTGCTATCGCCGCATAGCAGCGGGAGCAGAAGTCCTGCCTGGACTGTTCCCAGCACCAAAGGCGGCTCGGGCCTGTGGGCCAAACCCCACTGCACCCCGTATTGGCTTCAGCGTGTGCTGTGTGGGAGCAGGGCCAGACCCAAAAGCTCCTTGAACCTCAAAGGGCATGGTGGGGCAGCACCGGAAGTGGGGGGAGGAGACTCCAGGGCCAGATACGGTCCACAGGGAGAGACACAGAACTAGGCCACGATGGTGAGGTGCCTTCTCCCCTGGCCACTGGCACGGCCGGGGTGGGCAGGGACAGCTCAGGCCGTGCCCCTTCCTGCAGCTCTGAAGTGCCAGGGCACTCTGGATTCCAGGCACACTGCTCACTGTGCCAGGGCAGGGCATTGCCACCAGGAGTGACAGGGCCCAGGGAGGTGATGCCTATGGAACCCCACGGAGACAAACGGTAAAAACGTGGAGAAGACAAATCAATTTCTGATCTGTAATGTCAACTGGTTCCATAATGTACACCTGGCTTATTTACAAGTTTTGAGGGAGTTCTGTTTTGTTTTTTAAACATCAGCCTCCAGAGGGAAATATCCCTACTTAAAATTTAACTTTCTAGGCAAGGGTTTAGAAACCCTTTGAAAATGTTTAAACTTAGCATGAATTATTTTCCTGACAGTTTCAATGTGGCAGACTTCCTGGGGTAATATTTAGTCTTTCAGACCACCGAGCGCATTTAGTAAACACGGCCCTCGACACAGGGGCCTCCGTGACAACGTGGCACGTATCCCAACCACTGCCTCACTTCCTCGTGTGGCCCACTGTCCAGGCGGTAGCGTCTGGAGTCTGAACGGAAGCAAACACACCGGCCAGACACAGAACAAAGGCGGACAACATCCCAGACCAGGAGGCAGGAGACAGCTCTGCTCTGGAGCCGCAGACCACGAGACAGGTCACGTGACTGTCTCGGCGCCTCAGTTTCTCATCTGTAAAGCAAGAGCCACTTGTGTCCTGCTCCCCAACAAGGCAGAGCCGAGGTCCCTCTTGGGGGAATGCATGGATGCCCTTTAGAAGCCCAGAGCTTGAGGCCTGGCCAGGCTGGGGTAGGGCACTCACCTGGGCACAGGAGGCCCTGGATCTGACCTCCAGCACGGCAGAAATAAAACTCAAACCAAGTCTGGAACCTGCACAGAAGGCAGAACTGGACTGTGGTTTATGTCTCTTAGTGCAAGTCCCTGAACACGCAGGGGGCAGAAGGTGCCCCCCAGCCAGAAGCACTGAGCACCCACGGATACCCAGGCTGAGTGAGTGTCTGCTCTTCTCTGCTGCACCCAGCGATCTGGAGCAGAGCAACCGAAACTCCACTCTGAAAAATGGACCACTTCCCAAGAGCACTTGCTCGCACACAGGACTCGGGGCCAGACGAAGCCGGACACATCTAAACTCCAGGGGACTAAACGCCTCCCATGGTGGATCCTGGTGAGTGGGAGGGGCCAAACATCAGCAAGGCTGGAGATGTCGGAGTCACACCGGAACCAAGGGCTGGAAAACTCCGCCAGGAGAGCAGACATTAAGCCCCGATCACCAAGGCCAGGTGAAGGCGTGGCCACAGCAGAGACCTGGGGACCCGCTGCCTCACCTCGTTGTGCTCCAGGCAGGAGATCATCAACTCCGAGAGGATGACCACGCCGGTCCTGCCCACGCCCGCGCTGCAGTGGACCACGATGGGGGGCTCCCGGTTCTTGGCGCCTTCCAGCATGCTGTTGGTGTGGCGGCGGACCGACTGGATCTCCTCCAGGTAGGCTGCGGGGCAAAACGCACTTCTGGTCAGCGAGCCCTCCATGGCTCTGCTTACAGTTGGGGGAGTGTGAATCACTCTTGTTTTTCTAAGTGACAGTAATTTACAGTTCTTACAAGACATTAATTATCTGGCTGGTACCTGCTACACAGTCTTGGATCTAGAAAGGGCCAGCTGGGAATCAATTAGTCTAAGGCAGAATTTGTTCTTTAAATTAAATAGTTCTTTTTTAAAAATTAAATTGTTTTCCCCTCTGCAAATCCCTAAGTCCCCCAAGCAGATGATTCTAGACATTACTTACAGCAACTCCTACTATTAACAGACTGGGATCAGAGCAGCGGCTAAGTCCCCTTGAAATGTCCGCGTGTCAGAGCCAATTTCTGCTGGAGAGAGACCAGCCATCTGCCCTGCCTCGTCCCTCCCTGAGCCACTGAATGTCAAGAGCCTTGACTTCAGCTTTAGGTTTTATAACAGAGCCTGGGGACTGTGCTTTTCAGCAGTGACTCCAGCACCACCACCCCCAACCTCTGCCCAGCCCCTGGCTCCATCCGCAACTCCAACTGGAAGTTAAAGAACAATGGTAGTGAAGCCTCAGTGGATCTCTGCGAGGCTGGAAAGAGGCAAAGTACACAAAGGGAATCTCCAGAAAGCCCAAAAGCCAGGAAAATTCAATTTGTAATTCAGATTCTTGCAGTAGCTCCAGGGAAAGACATATTTAAAGGTTCTTGATGCTCAGAAAACCTCCTCCTAATTGAACAATGTAAACAGGGAGAAACGCTCCAACTGTTGAAGAGAAAAGGTACAAAGAACCAACCATTCTAGGAACTGAAAAGCATCGATTTCTATGCAGTTAGTATGTGCCAGTGTTTTCCTTTATAATCTATCCTGTTACAAACTAATCTGAAGCTGTTTACCAAACAGAAACACTATTATTTTTATAGTGATGACCAGCAGAGTAATGCTTATACTAGTTACGCTGACTGCAGCAGTATTATATACCATATACTATATACTATGTACTACAACATACAAGGAGTAAGAACCAAAAAAAAGGACAAGACTCTGAAATGAAGTGGGGAACAAGTGTTGAGCATCAACAGGAACTACCTACTATGTGCAGAACCCTCTGCAATTCCTCCACGAGGGAGAAGAGCTCTGGGTTTTCTGCCCGACCCAGGCTTTACCTACAAGGTACACAGCTTCTCTTGAGCTGAATTTAAGAAGAAAAAAAAGAAATGTGGGGCATTTCTGCACATGCTGCTTTCCAACGGAGTTTTTACTGAAATGCAGAGAAACTGAATTGGAATGGATGCTTCCTCTATCAATCACACTAATCAAGTTCCTGAAGTGTAACTCGATGAAGATTCCCAGAGGGAAGATAATGTGCTCTAGGTATGTGCGTCCAGGTAATCAAATTTAAACATGGGCGAAAATCCTTAAAACCTGCAAGAGATGGGTCAACACTTCCACAGCCTGCACAACAGATCTGCTTTGAATTTTTAAGAACTAATTTAGCAAATCAATTTATAGCCTTTGAAAATAGTCTTCGTATTTTTCAGTCACTTAGGCTTCCTATAAACTGGCTGATTTTAAAGATCTGGGTACCCTTCCAACCCCCTGCAAAGTCAATGCTTCATCAGGGCTCGTGGCCAATCATCAAAACAGTCAATGACCCCAAGCAATCTCCATTTTGTGCCTCTTGAAGAAAATTTTAGTATGTCAACTGGCAAAAGAATATCTGAAGAGAATAAAATATAGGATGGCTGGGAGGAAAGATAGTTCTGCGAAGGTCGCCCTCCTTTGTATGGTGAGCCAGACAAAACTGGCTGTCTCACCTCCTATAAATCGTTAACCCTCTCTCAAGCTTAGAGCCAGAACAAAAAGAAAAAAGAGACCTGAGTGGAGAGAGAGAGAGGGATGGAGGAGGAAGAGAAAGACTGTTACTGAGCACCAACACACCAACATGACCTTCACATGAGCTAGGAAGCCTTGCGTTCTGATCTTCCTACTACGGTCTCTCAGTATCCAACCTGTAGGTCCATCTTTACTCAACAGCAAATGAAACCCTTGCGTCATGAGTACATATGGACTGGGATATTTCTGATAGAACTGATTACTTGGGGGCTCTTAAAAGCCTATTCTAGCCAGGTATGGTGGCTCACACCTGTAATCCCAGCACTTGGGAGGCAGAGGCAGGAGGATTGCCACAAGTTCGAGGCCAGCCTGGACTATATAGTGAGTTTAAGGCCAGGCTGAACTACAAAGCAAGACCCTGTCTTGAAAAAACTAAAAAAAAAAAGCCTATTCTGTCTTTTCTCCTCCACCCACCCTCCATCCCATGATGATAAAAATCCAGGTTTTGACACTGTCCACCACCTTCCAGGGTTGAGTGGGAAGAGACCAGGAGGGCACAGCCCGACCGAGAAGATGGTGGGGTCAGGCCTCGCCCGGACGGGAAGGCTCGTCGATCTCTTCGGAGCAAAGCCTGCAACCTCACTTCATCTGCGCCCTCAGTACCTGCTCTATGCCTGATGCAGTGCAGACCTGGCCCCATGTTCCGGGCTTTCTAATAAACTGCTGCCCACACTCTGGTGAATGAGTTTCTAAAATGTCACTGCCTCAAACAGTATGGAAATTAACAAATTAGTCATCTGAGCACATTTTGGTTTCACAAACTATGGGTTGATTCCACTAATCGTCAGTATCCTAATCAGGGCTATGAGAAGCACTGAGATCCCAGAGGGAAACACGGGCCCAGGAGATGAAAACCTTCATGAGGAATAAAAACGAGTTTGTTTTTATTCTAGTTTTCTGTGGTTTTCTTCTAATTGTGGGAAAACAGGCGCAATATGACATTTGCCGTTCTAATTACTTATAACTGTATCATTCAGGGAGGGCCCTTTACTGGATCTCCAGCACCGTACAACTATCAGGCTGTCCACTCCAGAATTTGTTTTATTGTCCCAAACAGAATCTAGTAAGTTTCCACTTGCCCTACTCCAGCCCCTGGCAACCTTTATTCTGTTTTATGACTTGCTGTCTACATATTTTGCCTATTCTCTGTTCCTCTTGGAGGAGAAATCGTACAGTATTTGTGCTTCTGTGCCTGACTGATTTTCCTAATGCAGTCTTCAAAGCTCATTCATACTGTAGCATGTATTCATCAGAATAGTTACTGATTAATGAGCAGTTAATTAGTCACAGTCCTGGCTCATTTGCATAAAAGATAAACAGACTATAATAAGTGATATCTGTTATTCTGCTCCAATCGACATAGTAATGAAAGGACAGATACTCAGTGTTACAAAACTTTTACCACTTAAGCGAAACCATCCCCTCAAAAAAGACAAGAGAAAAACTTACACAAAAATCCTTGGACATCCTCTGGGCAGCCGTGGTCTGGCCAGTCTGTATACTGCAAATGCCACACTGTCCTTTCCTGTCCGGACAGAAGGTGCTTGACCTTCAGGCCTGTGGTTGCATAGCAACCAGAATCCGTCCGGAACTTCGTGGTGACCTTGAACTTGCCATAGGTAGCTGAACTATGCTTGGAACCCAGCTTGGGCCAGTATCGATGGCTTTTGTTCCGTCCTCCTTCCTGAATCACACATGAAAGCAAAATGGAAAATTAAGCCAGAGGAAGCTTTTATACTCTTCCTCTTTAGATCTGAGGTCAGCAAGAGAAACTCAGGGAAAAGCGGGTGCTAAGTGCAAATCGTGACAAGCGGGGCGTGTTCAAGAAACAGAAAGGTCCTCAGGGCAGCTGCAGGGGGCAAATGCGGGGAGCAGCTCTCACTCCCCACAGGGGTAGGGACAGAGTTCATGTGCATCCACATCGCCATCTTTCTCCCTTCCCTGCGTCTTCTTTCTTAAGATGCTCACTGTCACTGTCACTCATTCACCACGGGTCTGGGAGGGAGCAGGCAGGGCGGCTGCGTACAGAGCCCGAAGCACTAAGTGGGTTTCCCGAGATGTGGAATCTGCCCTGGAGCTGGGTGCCTACTTCCACGCTGCAGGGAGAGCCGTGGGGTCTCGCAGGGCCCAGGCTCCGCCCTGTCTGACGCCTCAAGGCCCTTCCGCCTCAGCTAGGACAGCTCCGGGCCTTGACGCCCACCCACCCGCGGCCACCCTCCCGCTTTCCTGCCTCACTTCACGGCTTACTCCATAGCACGTGATCCTTCATAGCACGTGAGCACAGACGGCACGCTTATGTTTTGCTCACGCAACCCTTGCACCTGTCAAGGTGACAAATCTGGTCTAGAGACTTTAGGGAGAATTCACTGCGCTGGCGCCAAGGTCACACCGAAGGTCAGCCCAGGGCACCTGGCTCCGAGAGTCCAGCCCATCCACCCCCGTCCGCAGCGGGCTGTCCGGGATGAACCGCCCCGACCACGGGACCTGGTCGGTGCTCTCCGGCGCGGGCCCTTGTGCAGCAGCAGGAAAGGGTTTCGTGCCTCCCGCGTCTTGCTGAAGACCCACGAGGCTGCCCTCTTAAGGGACCACAGAAACAGACGCTGGCGTTTCATGAAAGGGACAAGGAGCCGGCTGGGACAGAAACTGAAGCCGCGACAAGAGGAGCTACTCAACAGCGCCCCCCAGAGCCGAGCTCAAGGCGGCCGGTGCGCAGCACGGGCTTCCGGCCACGACGCGAAACCGTGCTTAGCTCGGCAAAGGGAGAGACACTTCTTTTTCCTCTCTCCCCAGAGAACAGAAGCTCCCGGAACGAGGGCTCCTGGTCCCTCTTGGGCTGACAGGCACCGTGGCCCGGGTCACCAAACGACTCCACCGTGCTCAGGACCCCCGGGGTTTTCCAGCGCGGGAAGGAAGGCGCTGCTGGCGCCCCGGTGTGGCTGCTTTAGGTTCTGTGTTGCTTTCTCTTCAGCATCTCCGTCCGTGGCAATCCAAAGAGAAGCGTTCAGAGTCGTGTGAAAACGGGAAGCCAAAAGCCACCAGGACACATGGGCTGGGTGTGGGTGGACACGGACAAGACGCAGGCCAAGGGAGAAGGGTCTGCGTGCTCACCGCCTGCACCCTTACCTCCTCTGCGGTCACCATGGCGATCACGTTCACGCCCTGCTCCCACACCATCTGCCAGAAGTCGTGGCACGTGTGCGGCAGGGGCCCCTGAGTGGCGATGTAGTGCCATTCCGCACCCGCGACCACCACCTGCAACCAAGAAGCATCGGCTCATGAGCCCGAGACTGAGAGGGGCTTGTGCAGACCCTGCTTGCCTGCGCCAGCCTGAGCCTGCGCGGCACACTCGGGGCAGACGGGTCAGCACTAGCCGGGCACGTCTTACAGGAAAACCCTTTTTTGGCCACTCAAACCTATCAAAATATATTACTAACCTTATCTGTTTGTGTCTACAATTCACAATCTAGTGCCTGTTAAAAACAGACTTGCATATACACGTATAGATACATACAACAGCAGACCAACATTTGGATCCATACAACTTAGCGCGATTTATTTGCTACAGAAACAGCTGTGCCATCCTGTCCAAGCTCCTGGGAGACGCACCCCCGTAACCCTCCGGTCTGTTTCATGAAAACACACTCAGAACCAAGCCCGACCCTGACGGTGGTTTACAGACCCTCTGCCACCTCTAGAACCTCACTGTGAAAAGCAGTGACCCCGGAGGAGGTGCCCTTTGGACCGTGTCTTTCTCCTGTGCAGATCTCGTGGGTCACAAGGCCCTGCCATCACCACGGCTGTGTGAGCCGAGTGCGGTGGCACCTAGATCTCCCAGGGTGGCCCCACGGCCTCCAACCAAACCATGGCGTCGTGAGGTCACCTGGGACAAAGCAGTGATGACCCCACAAGGTCACGGCTCAAGATGACAGTGGGGGGATAATCCTGCAGCTCTCGATATCCGCCCCAGAGAATCATAAATCGTAAGCTGAGGCCCAAGTGTGGAAGGTGATGCTAACAACGGGGTGGGCAGCCTTGGCAGGGGTCCCTTCCATCCTTCCACCCTGCACCCCGATTCTTCACGCTCGCTCGCGGAAGCCAGGACTCCAGCGAGTTCCAGGAGCGATGACTCGATCGCTGTTTGAAACTTCCCCCTCGTTTATTTTATGAAACTAGATAGTAACTCCGTTCAAGCAAACCCAGTGTCAGTGATTGTCTCATTACACGAGACACGTTTAGGTCAAAGCTGGCAGGGAAAATCCATTTTCCAAGTACGGCGGGAGAAACATTTCATATATTCACTGGCGAAGAGTTGAGTGTATCTGTGGAATTGTGATTTTAAACATCAGGCTCTTTGGCACCCAACATATAGGAGCCATAAATCCTTCCGGAGAATGCTGCTGCCTGGGGCCTCTCTGCGGACTCCAAGTATTGACAGGAGTGAATTAAAAACGGCAGTAAAAACTCCGCAGCCGGCGCTACCGAGGTAGATTTCACAGATGTGGATGCACCTCTGAAGCAAATAAATCTCTGCTCTGCGTTAACGGCTGCTGGGAACCCAGGGGAGAAAACATTGGCAGGGTACGCGGCTCTACACCAAGAGCACAAGGACAAGCCCCTGCTCGCTCTCCGGGCTGTGAAACGCACCCGCGTCTGCCCCGGGCACCAGCGATGAACTCGGGGCCTCGGAGAACGCCAAGGAAGGTGGGCGTCTCACCTCCCTGTGCCCGGCAGGCACTGTCTGGACAGTGACAGCTTTTTCCAGGGGGCAGATGCAAAATGGTGGAAGGGATCTGGCCAGAAGTTGAGGAGAAAAGAACACTGCTCAGCAAGATCTTCGCAGACACTGCATCAGGAAGCAGCCGTGGCCTCTGACTCTCCGAGGGCCCTGTTCTCCCCGCGATTTCTGAGTCTAAACTAAGTCCACTGTCAGTTTACCTCAGAGCTTCCCAGGGATCGTTTTGTTTTATTATTTTGGTTCTCGTTCTAAAAACAAGCGCAAAAAACCACGTGATCTACCATCACTGCTTCTTCCTGTCTCCTCCAACAGTACTTTCTATCTACAGTCCTCATCTTCACACGTTAGCGGGGGTCTTGCTACCCTCAGAAATACAGAGATATAAAAGTCTGAAGTGTTAAAAATATGAACAAAACTCTGACACCACCAATCCATTGACTAATATTGTGAGATTCTCTATCAAGTACACTTCCACAGTTTGAACGAGTCCACTCTTGCAAATGTACAGATCTGAACTTGCTACAAGGAAGAAAAAATAGTTTTTGCTGGTGAAATAGAAGAAAAACTGAAAGGGCAGTGGTACCCGTGACTTCCAAAGTCACTTGCTCGGGACTAGCCAGAAGGTCAGCCCTCCTTCCCTCTGGGTTAGCGAGGGCTGTCACGCACCGGAGAAAAGGCCTGGGCCTCTCTAACAAGCAGGTGACCTGCGGCTCGCTTCCCTCTCGGCATGGACAGGCGACGGAAGTTCTTTCCAGGTGACTAAGAAAAGCATGGAACTTCAAAAGCCGTACGGAACTTCATCCCGTAGGAGACAGGGAACAAATGAGGAGGCACAGCTATAACCCATAGTGTTTTCGGACAGTCCTGGGCATGGGACGCAGGGCCTGGCACATGTTTGCCAAGTGCTGTACCACCGAGCTGTACCCCAACCCTTTCAATCTGTTTTTAGAAAGGGTCCCTCTAAGTGCCCAAGTTGCCCAGGCCGGTCTCGAACTTGGTATCCTCCTGCCTCAGCCTTCAGAGGCCTAACAGGCAGGCAGCACCGCTTCCTGCAGCCCATCCGCCGGCCTCCCAGCCCCCGCACACACCTTGATGTGGGACGCGTTGATGTAGCCGGTGCTGTTCTCTTTGGTCGGCATCAGCTCCACACGGTTCTCCTCGTAAGGGACGACCTCGCGGATGCGGCTTCGCTCAGCGTTTTCCGGCAGCGCTGCGGTGCTGAAAACGCCGTTGGCCTTTTTCTTTGGAATCTGCTCGTATTCCGTGAACACCATGCCCTCCTCCAGCTTCTTCTTCAGGGTCCTGAACTGCAGCGGGAGTCAACCTTCAGCTCTCGGCAGCCTCTCCCCGAGGCTCCAGCCCGACCCACCCGACCTCCACCAGCACCCAGCGCCGGCGCCAGGGAGCACAGTGCTGGACGATCGTCCCGCATCAGCCCGTCACTAGCTCTTCTCTTCCGAGAAGCACTTTCCTCGTCCCTCATGCTTTAAGTCAGGCAAATCTGCGAGCGCTGAGATTTAAGATCTATGGGCCCTTTTAAAGTCAGAACGCTCGAGGCCGCTGATCTCCACTAGCGACACAGCCTTTCTCCAGGTACACAGCTGGGTTCACAGAGATCAGTTTTAAGGTAAGACTGACCTATAGTGGTGTCTGTCTGAATACTGAATTGTACCCCTCTCCTTAGTCTCCCTCTCTGGCCAAACTACTGCTTAGAATAGAATGGGGTGCTCAAGGCCCCCGAGGTTCCTCTGGGCCCTAGGAGCGGTCTAACACCGAATACACCCTGGCAGAAACCAAACTTCTTGATGTTTGTAGCACTGATCACATTTGTACAACTGAGCCGTAGCCTTCCGACACCCCTCCTCAGCTCCACCACACTGCCCCTTGACGGGGAGCCCCTCAAAACCACAGTTCTCGAGTGCGTCATCCTCACAACTCTAAGTCCCCGTGACTGACAGCTAGCCAAGCATGTTAAACGCCTCTCGAGAGGCCTGGATAAAAGACCCGGTTCTTACAAAATGACAGGTCTTCACAAAAATCAGAAAACTAGGGCCGGAGATTTAGCTCAGTGGTTCCGGCGCCTGCCTCGCAAGTACAAGGTTCTGAGTTCAATCCCAGTAACCATATACAATGTTGGCCGTGGAGACTCACGCCCACTAGCAATCAATACCACATACCACAGTGCCAGGCGTGGTGGCTCACGCCTGTCATCTCAGCACTCGGGAAGCAGAGGCAGGAGGACTGCTGAGTTCCAGGCTTGCCTGGGCTACATAGTGAGCTCAGGGCCAGCCTGAACTACAAAGCGAGACCTTGTCTCAAAAAAAAAAAAAAAAAAATCAGAAAACTAGAGAAATCTCATTTTCTCATCTTACAAAAAAAGAAAACAGGCCAACAGAAATGGGGTGGCAGGAGTGGGCTTCTACTGCCCATTAACGGCCGCTCCTGAGAGCCAAGCGCTGACACTCCAGTCTGATAAAGCAGGAAGAAACGTCAGATGCTGGAAAGAATCATTTTAATACAAGAGTCCGACTCGTCTCCCTAACCTCAGATAAAGAAATTCGAACACACAGGCTGGCACAGGGGACCAGGAGGGAGGGGTGAAATCCTGAGACCACTGTGAGTTGGACGTGGGCCGCCCAGCACTCACCCTCTCGTCCATGGGAATCCGCGTGGCATCGTGGCGACAATCTTCCCGCCCCGTGACCCGGGCCACTGAGAGGCCGTTCAGCGCTGCCAGCATCAGCGGCCTCTTCTGCACCTCTAGGCCTGCCATCTTCTGTTTCTCTAGATTCTTGTGGCAAGAAAAGGCACGTTTCTCACTGTTTACGATGCCGGCAGAAGACTGGAATGTGTCTTAATCTCCCCGTATCTGCAGGTCCCCAGCCAAGGAACGTAGGCGCCGACGGGAGGGGGTGAAGCCCTGGCGCTCCCCCCTCCCACGTGCCCGAGGAAGCCAGCTCCCGGGGACTCCTGCACTGCGACATGTGAGTCATTCATTCGCCCAGCAGTAACGAGCAACAAATACACAGTGCCTCACAAAAAGGGGGTGAGGCGCCCCACGAGTTGGAAAGGCAGGGAGGCTGGATGAGAAGAGAGGGCCGCGCGAATAATCCGATCCGGCCGCTTTCCCACAGATCGCTGTGTCACTGCTAGAGAAAACCTTCGCGGATGTCCCTCCTAAGGGTGTGGACCCCCCTCAGGACACACGCCCCCGGGGGGAGCCCCAGAAGCACAGTGACGCAGGGTCAGGCCGGAAGGGCCCCGGGACCCCGCCAGAACTTCAGTGGATGGGACCAAGCCTGGGCAAGCCCGGAGGTAGGGGCTGCGCAGACCACTCGGGAAGCGGCTCATGTGTCCCACCTGGCCCGGTCGGCAGCTTCCCACTGGCGCTTGTCCGCACCAGCACCTGCAGTGTGCGCCTGGCTCAGGCAGGGCCTGGCCACGGGCCCCAGCTCTCCTCAAGGCCGACGGAGGTAAGAAGTCGGCCCACTGACAGCGGTCCCGAGAAATAACTTTGACTTGGATGTCAAAGGAAGCACAGAGGCTTCGTTAAGGACAGAAAGACGAGAACTGGTGTCTCGGTTCTGTTTTGTTGCTGCGCGGAGACCAAACCAGCCTTCACACCGCATGCTCAGCCCCCTTTATCTAGAAATAGGTTCTCCCGGAGTTGCTCTCGATAAGCTCAAAGTTGGAATCCTCCCGCCTCAGCCTCCCACAGAGCTGGAGTTACAGGCACATGCCACCACAACCATGCCGGGCTAAAACAGTGAGTCTTACAGACAGTTTGAAACTGAAGTGCAGGCGGTGTGCAGACTCTTCTGAGGAAAGGTTTTCTTAGCCCCAGTTTCTGATGCAGCAGTTAGAGACTTTCTCTTACTCTGTCCTTTAGAGTCACTCTCTAGGGGAGGCGTCTCACTGGAGCTGGGGCGCAGGATCACCCAGGGTGAGCGGACTGTTCTAAGGGGGGTGGCAAGGCCTTTGAGTGGGGGTTGGGGAGCTCAGAGCAGGGTGAGCCGTGAGAGAGGACAGAGGAGGAGCCACAGACCGCCCCCCGAAAGAAGCCCTCCGGAAAGGCCTTCCTTTCTCAATTTCAGGCAGCCCCTGGGGGAAGATTTTGGGTTTACCCTTTGGGTTGTTTGCTAACGGTTCAGGTCAAACGACCCTGAGGTCCCTGCCTTTCCCCCCTGGACTCCTAGGGGGACTGGAGACAGACAGGAACTTGCCTGTCTTTTGGGTAAGGTTTCCTGTCTACCTGCT
The DNA here is from genome assembly GCA_004025085.1 of Thryonomys swinderianus. Lineage (NCBI taxonomy): Eukaryota > Metazoa > Chordata > Mammalia > Rodentia > Thryonomyidae > Thryonomys > Thryonomys swinderianus. Next base: position 5,957 of record PVIC010016514.1, on the reverse strand, counting down.
CCCTGAAACCCCAAAACGCTGAGATACCTCACAGGGGGTCGCTCCTCGGCCTAGTCCTAGGCGCTTCCACTAAGGCCAGAACAATGCTGTCCCTCTGCTGGCCACTGGCCACTTCTGGTGTGGGTGGGAGGTGGCGCCAGGGCCCTTGAGGAGGAAGGAGCCAGAAAGGCCCAGGCCCTGAGTCATTCATCACAGACCAGGAGGCTGCCGAAGGGCAAATTCTCCTCATACCTGCCCCCCACTTCCAGGTGCTTAAAGTCCCTCCTCAGACAGGAGCTGAGACGGGGCGCGGTTTAGGCCAGGGGCCGAGGCTCTGTCTTTCTCGGGGTCCATCCTGGCCACCTCATCCTCCTCTGAGGTCAGGACCCCGGCTGAAGGTCCAGTCTTGTGCCCTTCGGAGTGTACAAGATCTGAGAGAAAAACCAACCAGTGGGAAAAATGGAATAGGCCTGGGGGAGTTTCCTCCCTGAACTGGAGGCGGATGGGTGAAACCTGCTTGTCACTGCCATTCTCGTGGACGGAGGAAAGCACAAAGCTGAGCTCCTGGGTGACCTCGCAGGGGATAGGGGTGGTGACTTGAGCTCAGACCATGAATCTGTGTAATAAGAAGAGAGAACCCGCCCTGAAGGACTGAATGGACCTATGGGACCACGTGGACTCTGACTGACAGATGCTTCTGCCAATGATGCTTTTAAGACACCAGGGCCCGAAAGTGTTAACAATCCCCTTATGCCAATGACTGACTTCTTCCCTGAGCTGGGAAACCTTCTGAACTGCCCGTGCTGCCCACCCCATCTCACTCCGCCCCTTGGGTTTTCCCTCTTGGAAGCCTGAGTCCGCTCTTGGGTTTCCTTTGGGTCTGCAGAAGTGGAAAGAGCTAGGCAGGTTCCAAAATCAGAGAGGCTGGACTCAGCCAAAGCAGAGAAGACTTCCTGAGTAACAACTTGGTACATAATCAGAAGAGTTCCCGAGGAAGTGAAGATTTCTGGGACAACAGTAAGGGAGGGTTTGGTTTTGTTTTGGTGGCACTGGGGATTAAACCTGGCATCTTTGCAGCGAGCTGTATCTCTAGCCCTTTCTCTGAGACAGGGTTTCCTAAAGTGTCTAGTTTCCCACACTGAGCTCAAATTTGGGATCCTCCTGCCTCAGCCTCTCAGAGTGCTCTAAAGGTCCTTTAAAAACAGACCATCAACAGAGGAATGGATTAAAAAGCGGCATCTGCCATAAAGAAAGGCAAATTTGTTAGGTGAAGGAACAGGTTTGCAGCTTGAGAACATAATGTTAAGTGAAATAGATCAGACGCTGAAGCTTCACAATTGCACGTTTTCTCTTACACACGAAACTCAGAGAAGAGAGAAATTAAAGAACATAGTAAGAGATAAAGGATAACAGGAAACAGGGAGCTGGGTCTTTTTCCAGTGGGAAGGAGACCAGCGATGGGGGCCGCGGAGAGAAAAGACACGAACGAAGCTGTGTTCTGCACAGTCCCAGCTCCGCATGCGAACACGACTGGATGTGCCCAGCACGTGCTGCTGCAGACCTCGACATTCACTACGGAAGAAACAAGCGGTCCAGGAAGAAAGGAAGCTGAAGGGCCCTGCACAGGCCACGCCTGCTTGGGCGCAGACGCAGGGGCGGCAGCACTCACCCTTAGCATCATCTCTCGCTCCACGATGCTGTCCTCCAGGGAGAACATCTCGGACACGGGTCTCTCCCTCACTGGCTCCTTCTTGACCCGCTCCTTCACGCTGGTCAGGTCCGGCTCGGAGATGGACGGGCCCAGGGCGGCCCCATTGATGGCCATCTGGTCGGCCCGCGAGATGCTGAGCGCCTTGGCCGGTCCATGCCTCAGCATGCGGGCCCTGGCCAGGGCTGGCGCGGGGGCGGCCTGCTCCTGCCTCAGCGCCCCGTTGCTCACGCTCTTCCTGGGCCCCGGGTACTCGGGCGGGGGCTTGTTGGGGAGGCGGGCCAGCGCGGCCTGCAGCTGGGCGCTGTACTCCACCTGCTCCTGCAGCGCAGGCATGTGCGGCGGTGCGGCGGCCACTGGCGCCTCCTCGTCCTCCTCCTCCTCCTCCTCGCTGCTGTGGATCAGCATGGTGGCGTCCGAGAAGGTCTTCTGGTGGTGGAACTGTGGCGGCCGGGCGGCCTCCTCGGGCGGGCCCTGCTCGCGGAGCGTGCTGCGGCGGGCCGTGGCAGGGCCGTGCAGCGACTTCAGCGCCATGGCCTCCATGCCGCGCACCATGCTGCTCATCACCTCCAGGCTGTGGCGCTTGGAGGCTGCGCCGTGGTGCTTGGAGGCCGGCAGGGGCTCGCTCACCTCCTGCAGGGACTGGTGCACCACGGGGGCGCTGTCCTCCTGGAAGGTCTTCACCGACAGCTGCACCTTCCGCGTCACCAGGTCGGGGCTGCTGCCGCCGACGCACCTGTGCCGGTGGCTGGCCAGGTCCGGGGTGCTGGTGGCGGGGCGCGGGCGGGGGTAGGGCGGCGGCGGCCGGAAGGGATAGCTCTTGAGCACGTGGGCCACACTGTGGCCCTGCGGGCCGTGCAGCTGCATGTTGGCCAGCTCCGGGGTGCTCACCGTGTGCGAGATGGCGCTGGCCCCGGGCTTGCTGGGCGCCGCGCCGCTCTTAGGGCTCACACGGTCGGCCGGACAGGCCAGGGCACGGCCGTAGCCCCCCTGCGGGGCGTAGGGCGCGGTGTAAGGGTGCCGGTCACGCATCTCCGGCTGGCTGTACACCAGCTCCTCGGGCTGGCTGTAGGCGTGCGCGCCGAGGAGGCTGAGGTTGCGCAGGGACTGGCTCTGGCTGTCCCCGTGGACGGGCCCCCGCTTCATCTGCCGCATGACCGTCTCGTAGTCAGGGGTCGGCCGGTAGGACGGCACGATGATGGCGCTGTGCCGGTGGCTGGGGATGTAGTCGGCCCGCATGATGTCACTCCCGGGGATGCTGAGGCTGGAGGACACCGGCGAGCTCTGGAGGAAGCCCTGCGGGCAGCCCAGGGAGTTGACGCTGTGGACGCTGCACACGCTGCCATTGGGGACCGCACCGTTCAGGTAGCTCAAGTCCAGGCTGTTGTGAGAATTGCAATACAAGGCCTCTTCGTTGCCGTGGAAAATGCTGTCTACAAGTCAAACACACACAGCAGTCTTCACGCCACCCTGTTCTGAGAAAGCTCCTGCCCACACGACTTAAGTGAACCAGAGAGGTGAGAGCCCGTGAGCTCCACCCACACACTCCAGAGAGGGGCCGACGCTGGGAGGTGAGAGGCCGGCAGACGGGACGAACCCTTCGGCGCACGCTGAGAAGCCAGGCCCGCAGCAAGGACGGTGCACGTGGCATGGCGCTCGACATTGCCGTGGCTGGATACTGAACCCCAACCACGGCCCTTACATTGGGCAGACTTATGCCTGGCTCAGCAACAGGACTGGGCATTTGGGCCAGGAAGTCATGAACTTCAGGAAGGCTAGGTATGAAATTACCCAGCACTTGGGCTTGCTTTTTCTGAATTCGAAGGGAAAGTCCTGTACTCAATGGACCACTGGGCATTCATGAAGAACAGAACACACACTGAGCTGGGACATCAGCCATGCTAGGTTGTGCTAGGCGGCAACAAATGCTGGGCAAAATGAGAATCAAGAGTTCTTTAGCCACCTCCTAAGTGGTTCCATCAAGGAGGTCAATTCACCCAAAACACAATAACGATTCCTCTAATGACGAGCCTAGAGTTGTCGTAGCAGATTGCTAACGGCGGTCCCTTCGCTGCAGACCATCCCTCACAGCCCTGCACCTGCGGAGGAGGCAGCCTCTCGCCAAAGCACCCCGTGCCCCGAACACATTCCTCTTGCTGTCCTTTTCAGCAAGGGCTAAGCAGAAGCGCAAACACCGAGACGGTGTCTGCGCGTATTCTAGTGTCTGCAAAGGGGAGCGTGGGCGCCCGCTGACGGGAAGCGCCAGGCGGGAAGAGCTAAGAACACAGAGCCCGGGTATCGGGTGTATCAGCTTCCCACGGGCCAGGTTCTTTCCCTGAGAAGCGCAGTCAGTCACTTTGCATGTCATCAAATGCACTCTTGCGGCAAATTAAACAGAACGGACGCACTGGGCATCCCGCTCGCCCTCTCCTCTCCCAGAGGACTCGGAGCAGCAGGAGGCGGTCACCGGGGAGCTCCCGATCCGTTCAGCCTCAGGGCGACATCCACCCTCTCTATTCCCTCATCTCCTTTATGGGCAGGAGGCCGGTATGTGGCTTCGGGTCTGCATATCCCGAGGCCACCACCAGCCTCTGTGGGTCCCAGTTCCCTCGTCCGTGACATGGAAATAGTCATGGGACCTGTAGCTCGTTCTGGGGACTGAATGAGACGCAACAGGCCAATGCCCTGGCCCTGGCTGGCCCATCGTAACTGCCCTGTTCTGGCTCCCGGTTCTCACTGCCACAGGGTCACTAAGGAAGGGGACAGGCTCTTGCGTGCATTCTTTTCAGGGGAGATGTTTTGAGAGAAAAAGAGGAATAAAACGGAATTTATTGACAACAGTTCATTGCACAGAGAGAGGCGGTTGGGAGAGATGAGCCGAGAGCCGACACTGCCGGGGCCGTTTCTCCTGCCGTCCGGTGGCTGTGTTATCTGTGACCCGGAGAAACTCACAGGCGGCCCCCAGCTCCCACACTGGCAAGGAGGGTGAAGTGTGCTCAGACGGGGCTTGCGGTTCCTCCCGGGCCCACAGAGGAAATGAGGGCAAAGGAAACGGCCCAGCGCCTAGGCCCTGGCTCCGTGGGCAGCCATTCTTTCAGCATTTTTTAGGCTTTTGCAGCCTGACACTGCCGGCTGCTATCACGCAGCCAATGACCGTGTTAAAGGGCAAGCAACACTGTCATGTAAGGAGAAGAAAACCTTCTCCACGGCTTCCCGAATTCGGAAGAGACACAGGTGAGGCGCATTACCTTGGGATGTGTGGGTTTCCGAGTAGTGCTCGCTGCACTGGATGTGCACGGGAGGCAGGATGTACGGCTGCTGCCGGGGCTGCAAGAAAGAAGAGACACAGCGGTGAGGGGGTGACGCTCCCAGAGCGCCTCACGGTCCCACCACCCCCAGCATGGCGAGGCACTGAACCCCACTCCCCTCACCGATAGATACCCCAAAGGCAGCTTGAGACGGGAGAGACCCCAGGGGAGAAACAAGGAAGCTGGTTCAAGGTCAGAAAGAACAAGAGGCCAAGGTCCAAAGCCTGGTGTGGCTACTCATTATCTGTTTCCTCCACACCTGCCTTCTCGACAGGTGTAATTGGAACAGGTGCCCTGTGATGACCCAGCCAAGAAATAAAAAGGAAGCCTGTTTCGTTCTATTTAAATTGGCCGCTCCTGCGCTGCTGTGCCTGCCCGTCAGTATCAGTACAGGGCCTGGCTCCCAGGTGCACGGCGACTTCCAGCAGGGACAGGGTCACCACTGTCAGGCTGGGCCCAGCGGTGAGCCGACATAAAAATCTACAAAGCGACCGCAACGACTCTGTAGTTCCCAGGCCCACTTATTCCTCCTCCTCCTCCACACAGCAGGGACAGCATGGGAAGCACTGTGCGGGGCGCGGGCCCAGCACCTCCCACCCCAACACAGAACCTTTTCCCTTAGACTCTTCCAGGTGGCCACCGAGACCCAACCCAAATCACTTCCTGCTGCTAAAGAGGGTGAAGCTTTCAAGGGAGGAAAACCAGAAACAAAAACTTTGCTGGACGGACTCCTGGGTGAGAGTGCCCACTGTGACAGAGTGCCGGCTATGTGTCTGTACCAGGTTTCACCTTCCTGCTGCTCAGGCCAGCACGGTCCCTTCCCTGACCTCGAACACACACTTTATCCATGTTTTGGGTTTCCAGGTCACATGCCTGTTGCAGGAAAGCACATGCAGATATACAAGTTTTCAAGTCACCTAACAGGATGATCATCTATATTTCTAACAGATTTATAAATGTTA